>LOEQ01003066.1:149798-170218 GCA_001685075.1 Bramus lutescens | reverse complement strand
CTTGACTCTAGAGGGGATCCCAGGTGTCCAAGGAGATGGCCCCAGCCTTTTCTTATGAGTGGCTGAGGAAAGGGTGCCTCAAAAGCAGATTAAAAAAAAAAAACAGATTATCTCAGGTATTTTATAGGGATTCTCAAGCAATTTTCATACATCAAATGGAGATGTATGAAATATGGGTGACATATATAAATAACAAGGTTCATTGCTCTGTAACCAAATACTTTTATTTAAATTTGTTTTACTCTAAATTAAGAACAACCAAATATGATCCTCATTTTGATGATATATAAAGTTAATCCTTGGAGAATTCTAACAGATCTTTCCATCTGTATTTAATGTGACCAATATACACGAAATACATTTTCTCTCTGTATGAAATGTGTAGATACTACTACGGTAAATATTTTGTCTCAGTGTATTACAACTCTGAAATAATGCCACAGGCTGTGGTAATGATCCGATTTGGCAGGGTAAGAGCTAATGAGATGTGAAACATAGGAAAGTCCCACATGGCTTTAGGAGATACTGCTTAGCTGCTGAATCACATATATTCCTCTAATTATCAGTTTTAATCCACAGTGGGATAATTTCTGAGTAAGTGAATATTGTATTTTTAGAAGCATTGATTTGAAGCTAGAATGAAAGGTAAGAGTTTTAATTTTCTCTCTTCACTCTGTTTGTCAGATGTCATCCAGTATTGCAGTTAAATGTGATGAATATTATGCTAAGCATTTGACCTATATAGTTCATTATCATTTAAAGTTGCAAGTATTTGAAGTTTCTTTTAAGTTGTTAAGTAGTAATTACTGTGTTGTTCATAAAGACATATCACAAGGTAATATAGATCTTTTAGACATCCACCATTTACCATCGACAAAATTGCTATTTGCCTTTTGTTTCATATAAAGAGAATGAGTTTTTATTTAGAAAAGAAGTCAATTAACTGGAAGGTGGTGGTACATACCTTCAATCCCAGCTCTAGGGAGGCAGAGGCAGGTGGATCTCTGTGAGTTTCAAGGACAGACTGGTCTACAGAGCAAGTTCCAGGACAGACTCTAGAGTTACACAGAGAAACCTTTTCATGAAAAAATAACAATGAAAACAAAAGCCAAATATGAAATACAAAAAAAAAGAAAGAAAGAAAAGAAAAGAAAAACAAAGTTGTTTGTTTTCCATAAAACTTATTTGTTGGGTTGGTTTAAAGACCCTGTACTAAGAGATAGTACAGCAAGTGGTTTATAGTCTGCAACTAACTGAAATAATCATGAGATGAATAAAATGAGGGCATTGTTAGTTTTGTAGCTATCCTCGGCATTGTTAACTCTCTTGAGAAATATAGAATCATCTGTCCCTGAATATACCCATGAATTCAGAAAGATGTGGCCTTGCTGAACATTTGAAATCCCTTTAAAGTATGGCGATTGTATGTCTGTGATGGTAATTCTCATTTCACAGGAGTGCAGTCAGCGTCCTCTAACAAACATAGAGTGGTCCCCCTAGGTGTTATCCCAGATACATATTATTCCAATTGCATGGAGAAATGTGCGGCAATCCACCCGAGTTACTCTCAATGAGGCTGAGAGAAAACATTTTCATCTGTGTATGGAGAGCACTGAAATGGAGCAAAATATTACAGAGCTCAAAACTAAGTTTGATCCTCTGAAGACCTGAGCTTGTAACAAATGTCAGAATAAAGGCACCTGCATCAGAACCCCTGGGATTTCAGAGCAATGCAATCCCTCACTGTGAAATCCTGGTTCAACACTAGTCTCTGCTCCAAGATCTCAAAATCAATAATTAATTGCATTTTTCATGATTTCTTTTTCTTTCATTGTGCTGTCATCTTATTTATAGATTAACTTCTCAAAGTAACAAAGCTATCATCTTCAGGTAGAACTCAAAGTTCCTGAATGTAACAAGATGGACATGACTGAATCTTGTTTAGACTTCAAGAAAATCACTCTGACGGTACCTCACACATTACAGTGAAGAAACATCTGTTGTCTGGGTGAGATTTTGTAGCATCCAATTTTAGTTTTAATTCAGTCACATGACATATTTTACTTGTTGCTGGTGAACATATTAATGCACTTGTTAAGAGAAAAACAGCGGAGATATTTAAACTCAAAAGTTTCATAACTGTGCTGAGAACCTATGTCTTAAAGGGATCTTCTTTCCCAAATCTCTTTTTATAGTAGCATCCAAGTTAAGTTCCATCTTTAACCGCTTCATCCTCAGACTCCATAATAATTCCAATTTAGTTATCTATAAAGCAGTGCCCAGGTAATTATACCTATATGTTTACAAAAGTTCTTATTTCCCCTTATTTTCATGTACCAAAATATTTATTAATTAAGATAAAAATTCCATTTCTTTCTAATTACTGAAGAATAAGCTTGCGCAGAGTTATTTTTGTCTTTGAAATTAATTTGATTCATAGTGAAGGGGGGCATAGTATATAGCTATCTACCCAAAATAAAATAGGAAAATATTTTTTAGCATAATCAGAATGAAAACTCAAGAGAATCTATTCATTCTGAGATATCTTCTTTAAAATTACAGCCATGCACATAAAGGTTTTAGGAAAGAAATGCTCAGGTCTAAAGATTCAGGTCCTAAGGTCTTTGGATAGTGTTTGATTTAGAGGCTTACTGAATGAAATCATGTAAGGTATTATGAATTATTATAACAAGGAGAGAGCAGACATGTTTGCCAACTCAGAATTCCTGTGTTCTAGATAAAACTCTAAGTGGCTTAAGTAGTTTGAAATGTCAGCCAGTCAACTTAAATTATCAGTTAATTGATTGACAAGATGTTAATTGTTGCTTTTAAATTAATACACTGCCTATTCCTCAATAGTATCTTTGATAGGTATCCAAGGTCAAGGGAAGACAGAGTCTACACTCAGGGGGCAGCTGAAGAGCTGATAAATGAAAGACTTCCATTACATAAAATAAATGTAAAATTTCAAGATGTAATTTAGCATTGAGTAAGGAAGCATTTTGATTATACCAGCTTTTTGTACAATTGGTACCCATGTTATTCTTTTAATAATAATTTAAAATCTGAGACTCTTCTTTACTTCCATTGTTCTTCAGAAAAATACACCATTTGTCCATTTTGTTCTATTCCCAGGAGTGACATAGTGAATGGTATTCCTACAGCAAGCAAACCCATGGATTAGGGTTCTAAAAGGTTAGGATATATGCAAGTTGGATCCCAGGACACATTAGAGCCAAACTGGGATTTCTAAACCTATTTGGTAATCTTTTAAGAACACAACTTGCTTTCTTTGAGGCCATATGTTATTATAAGACATAGTTCTCAGTTTAAGGATGAGTAGTACAACCCAACTCCAAGAATGCAGAAACTATATGTAAGAATCAACGCATTCAATCTGTATTGGCTAGGTGCTCCATGACTAATACTGAAGCAGTTGTCATTGATTTTACTTTTAGTTCATCTCTTTTGGCAAATGAGTTAGGTAGAAATCGTGTGATTTTTGCAAGATAGGTACTATATAAAGAAATGAAATGCTAACAATGAATCAACTCCAAAGCATATAATACATGCAAAACAAAGAAACAGACTCCTAAACCATCCAAAAACTCAAAGCAATGCCCCACATAACACGTGATTTATATTCACGTTGTGTTCACATACCCTACTTTCTTGCATCTTGTTATATGAACGTTTGAACATTTTCATCTAACCAACCCGAAAGGACAAAGAGAGATATTTGCAGAAGGGAGCCCTTTTATAGGCAATCACTTGAAGTGAAGCCAATGATCTCTAATTGCATTCCATTGTTAGAATTTGCTTAAATACAAGGCAATCTAGAAACTATAATCTAGCTATTGTTTAGCAATGTGTGCAGAAAGTGCTGAAATTGAAATAGTCAAAGTCACTGCTATGTGCAATTAATTGTGCCCTGATAACTCCGGATCAAATATATAATGGTGGAAAGTAAATATAACTATAGGAGAGCTAGATACTGTTTGGTTATCCACAGCTCCGAGCTTAATGTCTTGTATATAGTTGCAATTCATAAAATAAGACAATTAGTTAGGTGTTACATTCTATACTTGAATTTATGTCACAATTCTGGAATGTTTCCAACTTTCTATCTACTTTCCCCAACTGCTAAAGATTTCAGTTTTCAGTTTGATGTCTTTGGAGATTACATAGTCGAATAGAAAATTTACTGTGTGATAATGATAATCTACTAAGCCAGGGAAGTTTGGGTCCTGGGATATTATAGAGAAAAGACATTGTGAATTACAGAAAAAAATGGTTTTATTTTTCTAGAGGATTTTCATTGTAATATAGTTGCATATTATGATTGTAACACTTTTGAATATACATAATTGAAGTCAAGAATTATTTATGTTGCAGGAGAAATGTTTACATGTGTCTGCATGGCTTTGTAAAAGTCACTTTACCTTGTTGTGTTTTATCCTTTTTATCAAAAAACCCCTCCTGCCTTTTAATTCACATTCTCATTTACAGTTTTATAAAAGTTCAATACTCCTTTATTTGAGCCAGTTTCTAAAAGTATGAAAGTTCCTAGATAACCATATAAAGTTGTATAAGCATTATAAAGATTTTTTGCACAATATTTTTATTGGTTATTTGGGAATTTCCCATCATGAACCCACTGCACACTCACTTCCCTGTCCTCTCAGATTCACCTCCCACCCTTGTGACCCCTCCAAAAAAGAAGAAAAAAAGCAAACAAGTAAACAAACAAAAAACAAGCTCAATTTGTGTTGGCTGTATACTTAAGGCAACATGGAAAATTCCCAGTGACCAAAATACCCTTAAAGAAAACTGAGTCTTTCCCCCATCCCATCTCTGCCAGATGCCATCAGTTGTGAAGAGCTACACTTCAATGTTTAAAAAAAAGAAAAAGAGAAAAGATCTTTTTTCATTTTATATACAATCCCAGTTCCCACTCTCTCCCCTCCTCCTGCTCCCTCAACCTTCTTCCCTACCCCTTATCCACTCTTCAGAGACTGTAATGCACATTGCTTTGAGGTGGGACCAAGGCCCTCCCTACTGTATTTAGGCTATCAAGGTATCCTTCCAAAAAAAAATGGGATCCAAAAAGCCAGTACAAGCAGGAGGTATAAATCCTGGCCCCACTATCAGTGGCCCCACAGTCTGCCCAAGCCATACAACTGTCACCTACATTTCCAAGGCCTAGTTTGGTCCTATGCTGGTTCTTTCCCTGTCTAACCAGAATTGGTGAGCTTCCATTAGCTCAAGTAAGTTATTTCAGTGGTTTTGCCCATCATGGTCTTGACATCTTTGCTCATATTCCCACTCTTGACTGGACTTTGAGAGCTCAACTCAGTGCTCCTCTGTGGTTCTCTGCCACTGTTTCCATCAGTTGCTGGGTGAAAGTTCTATGGTTCTATAGTGACATTTAAGATAGTCATCAATCTGATTACAGGGCAAGGCCAGTTTGGGCATCCTCCCAACTACTGCTTAAAGTCTTATCTAGAGTCATCCTTGTGGATTCCTGGGAGTTTCTCTAGTGCCAGATTTCTTGCTAGCCCCACAATGTCTCCGTCAATCAAGATATCCCTTTCCTTGATCTCCATCTCTGTCCTTTCCCCACCTTGACTATCCCATTCCCTCAAGTTCTCCTCCCCACTCCCCTTACCCTCTCCTCCTCTCTTTCCTCCTTCCCTTCTCCTCATACCCCCATGCTCCCAATTCTCTCAGGAGATATTGTCTATTCCCCCTTTCCAAGATACTTCAACATCTTTATCATAACTTTTAAGAGTTCTCTTTGATAGTTTTCTGTCCAGGCTATTACTTTTTTTGTGGAGAAGTGGGGGGTTGTCCTCCATGTCTTCTAAGTCCCTCTTTCTCAACTGTGAGTTTGTCATCACCAATAACAAGGCAAAAGTAGGTTTCTTGTCTTTTTCAGTCAGAAACACAGATGACGGACTTTAACATGGTGTATAGTAACAGCATGGACAACAGATATTAACAAGGTCTCCTACATCAGCAAGTATCACAAACTTCAACATGGTTTCTATTAACAGTAGAGACCACAGACATCAGAGGGTGCTGCATTGGCCACAGATACAATTCTAGTTCCCTGCAGCAGCACAAGCCAAAGTCATCAGCATCGCCTCATATGGCAGCACAGGCTACCGATGTTAATATGGCCCCAGGAACATTAGACCCACAGATATCAACATAACTAGGCTGCAGCACATATCACAGACATCTGCATGGTCCTTGGTGGTATCACAAGTCATTGACATCAACACAGACCCTTCCTGCAAGTACAGCTGTGGACCCAGAAACAGGTCTTTATAGTTATTTATCTATGAAATTTAGGATTACAAATTTTGCTTACATGAGGTGAAGATCAAAGGATCAAGTCCCTTTTCTAATTTCTGGACATCTCGAAAAATTTTGGCAACAAGACTGTACTTTTTAAGCTAAATTTTGCCAATAATTTAAATCAAGATATCCTAATGCCTTCATCAGAAACTTAGGGTATTATTATTATCTTATATTAAAGCTATTGCTATCTGTCATGAATATCTGCTTCATAATCAGGCTACCTTTTGTAAGAAAAGTGTTCTCTTGTTAGGATAACAATAACTGCTCTAAGTTTTACCCAGCTTAGCTTGTTGAGCTCCAAGCTATGAAGACATTAAGCTTTGAGCCAGCAGCAAACATTTTAAACAGCATTGGCATGGTGGTGTGTCATTTTCTTTTCTGAAAATTGATTCTTCTCTCATACAATCCATCCCAACTGTAGCTTTTCCTACTTTCAAGTCTCTCAACTGTCCTCACTCCACCTCTCCCAGAGAGTGAGTGGAAGCAACACCCACTCTATGAGAAAAGCAGGCCTCCGAGCACAACAACCAAACCTTGCAAAACAAAATACAATAAGACAAGGCAAAAGCTCTCACACAGAAGCTACACAAGACAACCCAAAAGGAAGAAAAGAATCCCAAATGAAGGCAAAAGAGCCAGAAACATATCTGCTCCCACAGTTAGGAGTCCCAACAAAAACACAACAACCATAGCATATATACATGTATGCAGATGACCTAGGACAGACTCTCTTCATTAACTGTGAACTATGTGAGCCATGCTTATTTGATTCTGTGGGCCATGTTTTCCTGGTTCCTTCCATCCCCTCTGAGTCTCACAAGCCTTCCACCCCCTTTTGTATAAGTAACAGTCCTAAGAAAATCCAACTCTCCTCTCTGAAGTACCCTGTTAAGTAACATTTCTCTTTGGGCTTGTCTTACTCATTGCCTTTGTATCTTAATTATAATACATTGCCTTCCATCTCTCCTTTTCTTTCTGCCCCTCTTTTAATTATCCATACACCATTAATCCTGTTCTAAATGTTTTATTTTGTTTAATTGAAATTTGACATGTCAGTCCCAGTTCCCACTCCCTCCCCTTCTCTGGCTCTCTTCACTTTCCCCCTACCCCCTATCTACTCCTCAGAGATGGTAAGGCTTCCATGGGGGAGTCAATAAAGTCTATCACATTGATTTGAAATAGGACCAAGGCTCTCCACCACTATATCTAAGGTGCAGAGAGCCATAGCAAACCGCTGGACTGAGCTCCCAAAGTCCAGCTGAAGAGAGGGAGGAGTGAGAGTGTGAGCATTATGGAGATACCCACTGAAACAGCTCATCTGAGCTAACGGGAGTTCACGGCCTCTGGACTGTTTGAGATTTTGTTGGAAATTCTTAGGCACACTCTGGGAAATGCAGAACCTGCTGATAGGATAAGCAAATTTCCTTCCTTATCTAAAGGAACTGAATCAACAATTATACACACCCCAGATAGCTTTTGTTGAAGGGACTGAAAGAGTCAGAACCAATATTCTCATGTACCACACAGCAGATTTTGCTTGTCTAAAGTCATTCGCGCTTTCTCCTGGAGGAGAGCTCCATGGGAATTTTATAGCTATTTTAGAAGACAGACTGTGTTACACAAAGGTAAATAACCAATGTAGATTGCAGATATTCTCATTCTGAAATATAATAAAAATTTCAGACCTCATCATTATGAACTCTTAGCTAAAACAATGTCTGTGCCCTGGGGAACATCAGAAGGCAAAGGAAATTGATACATGGGTATTCCCAAGCTTCATGATGTGGGTCCTATTTTCTACATTAATAAATTTACAGTTTGATAATTGAAGCAAATGTCAAAAGATGTTAACATGATTACATAGAAAATTATAAATATAAAATTTTCATTAATGATAAAGGGTAAGTAAATGTTTCCAATTTATTGTATTAGAATAGATAACGTATGAAGCACTTAGACGTATCAGAGCTCTATATTTGGGGACCTGATTGCCTTTAAATTTTCTGAGGGAAGAAGAAAGGCCAGGAAAAATTAAGCAGCCTTTGACAAAGTTCATGTATAAGTCACATAAGTAGATATTCAATATGTCTTTTAATTCTCATAGTAATATTTATTTACCTAGCTATACCATAGAGTCTCACAAAGATGATGGCCTAAATATGACCTAAAGCAGTAACAACAGAGATTCTGACATGATAACTCAGGAGGCCTCAAACCTAGACAAAAACTACAGGCAATGAAGAGATTCTGAGATAAACAGTCTAACTCTGGAAAGAGAATACTATTAGCTAGCTAATACCAAATTGTTAGCCTGAGAACAAACATGTAAGTAAAATTATATTGACAGACAGGTTGTATTTATATGTTTAGGAATATCGCACACACACGCACACACAAACTCTATGGAAGGAACATAATACAATCTCCTCTCTGAAGTCCTTCCTTAAGTGACCTTTCTCATAATGCTTATCTTGTCTGCTGTTCTTTTACCTTTAGTGCCTGTCCTTTAGTGGCACTAGTGTTACCATGCTTTACTGATATGAAACTCAACTTCTTTGACCTTCCTCCATGTACTGAAGATGAAAAGATCTATAGGAAACATCCAGGCCTTCAGCACCAGGTTGTGACTGCTAAAGCATCCAAAATGGTGAACTAAAGAACTTCCAAGTTTGCAGCCTTGAATGTGTTCACAACTATTGTTTAAAGACACAGCCTATATTATGTAAGCCAGTCTCATAAATCTCGCTTTCATTCTGTATTAATACTAACAGTTTTGTTTCTCTTGAGAATCCTATAGAATGAACTATATGCAAAAGTGACTCATATTATAAATGTGTACCTATCTACTCAGTACTGTTTACCCAGCACTTCCAATAGCAATAACTACCTAAGGGATTCTCAAATATCTAATGCACTGGCATGATAGTTCATGCAGATTTGCTCAGAATGAGGTACAACAGTAGCTTCACTATAATTTGTGACATCATTCAGGTGTAGCTGACTCAGGAGAACAAGTGAGTGGAACATTGAGTGCCCAGTTGAGACTTAGTTGAGGAAAACCTGCATTGCTGAGTGCTCTTCCACAGAATACGGTGTCACCACAGGATAACTGCTGCTGCTGTGTTATAGGAGCTTAAGTCCTCAGTATCAAGTGACAGGTGTACCTTACTGAATTATTTCCAAACTAGATCCTTGTTGTGTGGTATTTTGTTTGTATTTTGACAAATAAAGCTTGCCTGAACATCAGGGGACAGAGCTAGTCACTAGTTAACCATAAGGCCAGGTGGTAGTTCAACAATCATGGTTTAAACCTTTAACACCGACACTTGAGACGTAGACAGGAAGTGACAAGGTGGGATAAAGAAAAGGCCTCAAGTTTCTTGGACTGAGGAGCAGGAGATAAAGGAAGCAACTGGCACCTGCTCCTGGTTCTCTGATCATCCAGGTTTTGACCCTGATATCTGACTCCTGGTTTATATTGATTAAGATTATTTAGACTAAGATTTCAGCTCCTATTCCAGGAATCCTTAAGATCTGAAAGATTTGAATTTCTGGTTCCTTGTAAAAATGGTATGACAGACAGAGTAAAAAAAAATAACTAAGGAAGATAGTACAGGTTATAATGAATCTTATTGTACCACTGAAATAGGGGAAATATCGACTGAAAAATGAAGTCACTGCTTTTGGTGTATTAATTGGTCAGTAAGCAAGGGATGAGGAAAGCACTAGAGCTCAGACTTATTTGGTGTCTCTTGATGTTTATTACTTCAGTAATATTGTGATCTAGTATTTCATAGTTGCAACATGACAAAGCAACTGAAAAAACATGGTTCCTGCTGCCCAACCAGATGAACAACTTAAGGAGAACATGTGCTACTAGCAAGATAATGAATGTGGACGATGTTGTGGAGATAGAGATGATAATGTATGGGCTTAAGGGAGATGTAGCAGTAAGAAGATAACCTATGTGATATTTTATCATTTATTACAACATTATAAACATCAACACCTAAGAGAATAGGACAGAATTTTTCATGCTTTTTCCAGGTTTTAAGTGGGAGTACTATATTGTAAGTGTTCATATAATATCTCACATCAGAGTGGATAGTAAACATGAGAAAGGGATTGGTCGCTATGAAACAATTAATTAATTTTCAGTGTAACTGGCCACCTGTAGTGTAAGATGAAGTTCCTGTCTAAGCTATCTTAATGATGATAGTAATTTCAGTGTAGGCAGAGGAGTGCTTGTTTGTTTTCTGGCTTTCAGTCCCAAAATAATCAAACAGAAACTGTGTTAATTAAAACACTGCTTGGCCTATTAGCTCATTTATATTTTTAGCTAGCTCTTACATCTTAAATTAACTTATTTCTATTATTTTATATTTTAGCATGATGCTCATGGTTTACCTGTACCAATGTGCTCCTCTGGTAGCAACATGGTGTCTCTTTGACTATGCCTACTCTCTCCTCCTCTATGTGCTTGGAATTCCCACATTGACCTATTCTGTGCTGCAGTAGGGCCCTAAGCAGTTTCTTTATTAACCAATGGCTTTCAGAGTATACAGAGGGGAATCCCACATTGCCTACCCTTTTCAGTCTAAATGAAAAGGAAGGTTTTAACTTTGGAATAGCAAGATTGCACACAACAAAATAGTTATCAAGTAAGAATTATAGCTACAATATTTATATCTGCTTTATCTTTTATCATTACTAAGAAAAACTGTAATTTATAACTATCTATTTTTCTACTCCATCAAAAACTCCAGAAGGATATAATACTACCTAAGTAAACAGGAAGTACAGTGTAAGTAACTTCCAAAGATCTAGAATTGACAGAGACATCTCACTGCCTGAAGAGTCACCCAAAGTTCTTCTGTAACACTGGTGCATTGATCTTCAATCTGCAGTAGTCCCATAGTATCCAGCAGACTTTTCTATGAAGTAAGACATTTCAAAGACAGTTCCACCTATATTGACAGTTTGTCAGCCACATTTTTGTGTTTGTGTGTGTCCTACAGAATGTCTGACAGTCATTTACATGAAGCAAGAACCCTGGAAGACTGATTCACCTTCTTTTGTCAACATCAACAGTCATTTTTCTGTGGGTCCTACAGGTCCAGTTCATACAGCATAACATCAAGCAGTACAGGAAAAATAAGGCTTTTGCCCAAATGGCTAAAAAACTCCATAAGAAACCTTTTTGGTGCCCATCTTCCTCTTGAAGTAGATTGGTGTGGCCAGGATCAGATGAGTCTCAATGTCATGAAAAATCCTAAATTCCTTAAACATTTAAATGCCATATTCTGTTAGTTCTTGAAAGGTTTGAAGAATACCTATCAATCTGAAATATCTCTGTACATCTAGAAACCCCAACTAACATGACTACAAGCTTTACTATAATAGATGACTATCTACTGATCTGTATTTTATTATGTATTGTATTTTTAAATGACTGCATTAAACATAATACATTAATCAAGAACAGAAATATTCATATAACAAAATTGACCTTAAATTTGTATCAACAGACCAAAATCCATATCAATGCAAAGTATTCATCTCTATTTCATCTCAGTATCAAGAAAGGATATCCAGCTTCTATCCCTACTACCTATCATTGAATCTGAAAGGAATTCAGCACCTTGCCCAAGCAACAAATTCCACAGTTCATCTGTCAAGTCAAGTGAAACTAAGGTATCATGAGTAAACAAATCTGTTTTTTTCTTTGCTAGATTCATATCACACAAACAAAAAGTAAAGAGTAATCAACATCTAAGCAACATCGAACCAACAGCCTAAATTGGGAGATAAGACTATGTAGATGAAAAAGAAAAGGAAAGAATGAAAGAAAGGAAGGAAGGAAGGAAGGAAGGAAGGAAGGAAGGAAGGAAGGAAAGGATGAAACAAACAAGCAAAGACTTTTTTTTTCCTTACAGTTGGGTGAATATTTACACTGAATAATGTCACTTGGTCTTTGTACATGTGCTATTCATACAACAATTTATGTCTTCTGTGAAATCCAGCAGTTTACTATCAAGCATTTTCTTTCTTTCGCTCTCTCTCAATGTCCACCCAATCTCTTGGATATATAGATTAAAATAAAATAGTACCTATGGTTGTTCCCTAGGTTGTCTTCTGTACAGTATTTGAACTAACAAAAATTTCATGCTAGAATTTCATCCATATTTATATTCCATATTGTCATCTAAATTTTGATTAGTCTTTTACCAGAGTTTAATTCTCATATCTATCTTGTCCTGTCTTTCCGAAGGTTGTTCTTATGACTACTTTTTCTTCTCATAGTAGAAGAAAATCTAATTTATTTTGCCTTTTGCTTCTAGTAGCCTGTTTTCCTTGTTGGATTTCTTATTGTTTATGTGTTGTTCTCCTGGCTTGGATTTTTCAATACCCCTGTAGAATTCATGTAATGATTGACTGGTTCATTTTCTTAGCCTTGTTTTGAAAGTTCAGTCTTCCCTCTAGTCAATGAAAACACTATAGGAGACAGATCCAATTAACTCTAGCATGTTGAATACAGAGTATGATATCTTAGTCCATGTTTCTTGGTTGTAACTTGTAGTAATAATGGATTAAGTTCAGCAAAGAATTTCTCCTTTGGCACACACCACCCCAGCAGATTTTTAATGTAAACCCTGCCCTTGAGATATATCATTTGGCTCTATAATCATTGCTTCTCCTAGAAACTAAACTATAATCCCTGAAAAAAATCTATGCATACTCTTTACATTGAGAAAAGATGTTCTTGAAAAGTTTTCTGAGTTCAACAACTGAAGAACCCTTATTTACCCAGCTTCTTTCATTATTGCATTCTCTTGCCTTTTGGTCCTTCATTTTATTTACGATACCTGAATTTCACACAGTTAGTATATAATTGGAAAAGAAACACACTTCTGTTTTCTATTCCTCTACTGAATTGATGTGAGAAAGCCAAATCCAGCTGGAAGTCAGTTCTCTGAACTTTTTTTCATTACAAATACTTGATTGCTGACCGTTCTTTCCCCCAGGTGGGGTGTTAAGCTGTGCACATTGTATGGCATCTGAAAGGTTCTAGGAGAAGGGTCAGAGAGTTGACTTCTGAGTTGTGTTTCACATACTGACTAAAAAAGAAAAAAATAATAAATCAAAGCAGAAAAGATAGGGATCATTTAGTCCAAAAATACTGTGAAATACCTTTTGTTGCTTAATATCATGATGTCTCTGATTTGTCAAAATTCTGTGATTTTACCAATGCTTTACCTTTATTTGTTTATTATTGCTACTTGCTATATTTTTATCTCTCATTGATCAATGTAAACTAAGATACTTAAAGCAAAATGAAGTTCCCTTAAAACCTCTGTTTAATAATACTAATATATCTTTGAAAGTCCAATGAGAGGACAAAACAGGATAATAATTAAATGATCCATTCTTGCATATTAAAGACAATCTAATACAAGTTTATAGTAACTCTAGGAACTGTGGAATGCTGTAGGCAGTCTTACATATAGGAACACGTTTTCTGAAGAAAATAAAGAGGTGACATTTTTGGAGAAGGAGGGATCAGCATGATTGGCCTATAGACCAGTTATTTAACAACAGAAATGTACAGATGATGCAATGAATGAAAACCAACGTCAGTTGGCTTCAAGAAAATAATTTTTCTTGGATAAATATACACCTCATTTGATCACTTCCAGGAGATTGAGAGCAAAACAAAATCTGAGGCTTCACAAAAAAGTATTGCACCACAAAATTTCAACATATTCTCTGCAGAGAATATGCATTATCTTAAATAAAATATTATAAACTTTTCAAGACACCCTTTACTTGCTCTATTGATTGCCTCAGTGTTAGAGTCACAGCGGTAGAGAATCAAGACTGTAGGAAAAATGAAATGATGGTGCATATATTGAACTGAGTATAGGTGGTAATCTAAAAAAAAAGGAAGAAAGATACCCCAAATTTATCAATTACATTAGCAAATGTGGGATACTTAGATTTTTTTTAAAAGAAAATGTCCATTATAAAATTTATCAAGTGAGGAAAGTAGATTCAATTATTTCATAGTAAAAAGTAATAAATGCACTAGGACTAATATTCAATCAATTTTATTACTGAAGAACTTAAAAGTTATTGGTTCACACCTTTCCACAATTCATTGTAAATAGCAGAGATAGAATGAGGAAAGCAGACAAATGGTAAGCTATGGGTTACATTCAGATACTGTTGATGTAAGAAAGCCCCAGATGGGGGAAGCTAGGCTCTTCAACTCACATAAACAAGCAGTGATTATGTTTACAAGGATTACTTACTATAAAGACAAAGTAAACTCAAAACAAGAATTAATAATACTTATATATTATAGATAAAATGAAAGAGGGCATGAAAGTGTACACTATTCTCGGGATAAATTAATATGGTTCACACATTTAGAGAGATAAAATCAGAAGAGACCTTGAATACATCCAGGGGCTGAGTCTCATTCTTTGAAGATGTTATGTGAAATTTGAATGGTTCCAAATTCAAATAAAGAAGGTAAAACCAATTGTCACCAGGACATTTGAGATAAAACACTTATTACCATGTATAAAAATTTTCTTTATATTTAAGTTTATATACTTTCATGTATTTATGTATTTTTCACTTATTATCACAAATTTTATAACCATATTATAGATATGGGAGCAGTTTTAGGAAAAATGAGATCTCAATTTTTGATTTATGAAAGAATATTTTACACAGAATGTCTTCATAACCCATCTTTCAGAAGAGTTGTGTTGCAGAGTGGTGGTGGCACACGCCTTTAATCCCAGCACTCAGGAGACAGAGGAACTGGATCTCTGTGAGTTCAAAGCCAGCCTGGTCTATAAGAGCTAGTTCCAGGACAGGCACCAAAGCTACAAAGAAACCCTGTCTCTATAAACAAAACAAAACAAAACAAAGAAACAAACAGAGCAGTTATGTTTGGCCTTCTCTGACTAATATAGAAGTATGGGAATTGTGGCTATTTCCTGTGTGCTTGAAATTTGCAGGATATTGCAGTTTTTGTTGGAATTTCTTCTTGATTTCCCCATTAAAGTGTTTGTGTTTACTCCTGACTTGCCTCAGCATGGTATCTTTCAGCCTGAGGAGATTAAGAAATACAATTATTCTTCACAGACTCAATTTTTCTTTTGTTTGAAACACACGTCAGTATATTTTAAATTCTGCAAAGCAAGCCCTCTTATAAAGTCTATAAAAAGGATGAATCATTAGTTAAGAAAACAGGAAATTACTTTGGTCTTTGATTTTAAAATAAAATTAACCTACTATATCCAGATAAGCAGGAGATATATATATATATATACATATATATGTATATATATATACATGTGTATATATATACACGTGTGTGAGTGTGTGTGTGTGTGTGCATGTGTGTGTGTGAGGGGAGGAATGTGTTAACCATGAAGATGGTAGAAATGGCTATTGTGGAGGAAACAAACCTGCCTTCAGTTTCATGCTTCAAGCTGGTTAATTGGCTGAATCTTGTTACAGAGAGGGGAACTTGTGACATATTGCCAACACAGGACATTTACAAATTGTGGCTCTTCCCCTGAGCACAAATAAAAAGAATCAAAATGTGGAACTGTGCAACTTCTCTAAAAGAAAGACATCAGGTGGTAAATTTCCTCTCAACTGTGATTCACTGATTGATCCTAAGGAGCCACAAGATTGCTATTGACAGTTGTGGTTCTGGAGGAATAGAAACGGTGCTAGAAAAGAGTCAGATTTGTCCTTCACCTGGGAATCTTAAAATTTTGGACTATAAAGTACCAGGATCTTATGAATACGTTTTATTTCCCTTAAAACACTGAAGATTTTCAGTTTGGGGGTCATTAACCAGTAAGTGTCACAATTGCAGCATCCACATTTAAAGGCTATTATGGGTCAGTTATAGTGAACCGGATTGTCAACTCTCGCTTTCATAGAAGCTCCAGTTTGGGCATTATTGTTGTTCCCATTTGACAAAGAGACAAAGTAAAGAACTAAATAAGTCAATCAAATGAAGTTTGGAGAGTCTGGAATATTAAGGATATGTGAACAACTCAATATATCTACTTCACAAATTGGAAATGCAAAATAAATTTGGATGATGATTAAAAAATATTGTGCCATCTTTTAATTCTTAGAAAGGCAAAATAAGTCCATCAGTCATGAAGACAGATTTTTCTCTACTGTATTTTTGAAGCACATAGTGTGCCTGTGATAATGTCCCAGGCCCTGCTATCTTGAGCACATTTAATGATATCCACTTCCTTCCTCTAAACCACATTTAGAGAAGCGCAATTTCATAGGAATACCCATCAAACTATGCAGGGACTAATTTGAGCTTTGCCTATGAGTTTTTCTCTTCTATAAGTCTGTATTTTTTTTATTTCTTGCAATTGATTTGTTTGTTTGTATTTACCTTGGCCCTCTGTATAATCAGTAATTTGAGTCTATCATCAAAGAGATCCCAAAGGAGATGTTAAATGTGTCCACACACAAAAGCCACTATCAAGCTAAACATGGTAGTACATATCCATAATCTATCTTTTAGGAAATATAGGAAAGATCACAATTTTCATGACAGATTGAGATACACAGCGAAACCATGTCTTAAATAAGCAAGTGAACCAACTATAAAATATAACCTGCTGCCAAATCAATATCATACAACACTTCTTTTATGTCCTACTGATAGAGGTTATAATGCCCTTAGCGATTCATTAGTGAACTTTCTCAAGTATACAATATCATTCCCACTATGCACATACTGACTGGCCTTTTACTCACTTGTGTTACCTTTATTTATTCCATTTTATTGTTTTTACGATTTAGGCACAATTATTTTTGTGGCATCAGAATTGGCATGAGAAAATACAGAGAAGAACTATGGGAATAGTAGACATAATGTTGTATAACAACTTCACAAGTTCAGTATTTTAGTGTTAGTCTTCAAATCTAGTAAGCATTTTCAAATTTATGCAGCAGTGTTGTATTTTCTTTATTTAAATGTAATAAAAGATGCTTAAAGCTTTCTTGAATTTGGAATAACAAATTTAAATCATTTTTTTCTTCTGGAAAAAAAGTAAATCTAGCATTGCAAAAGAGGTATAAATTGAAAAATTAATCTGTATGACTAATCCCAGAAACCTCAGCTTGGTAGGCACATAGCTTTTCCTAGATAACTTCAGCCCTGTTTAGTGTCCCTCATGTGAATTTTGATAGATCATTAAGTAATATATCTGCTGACACTGAATACCTAGAATTTCATCTCAACTTGTCCTTCCCTGTTCTAAATTGTTTTCCCTCGTGGTAATTGTTTGTTGTTTAAAGGGAAAACATTTTCCACTCAGGTTAGTAAGGCATTTCTCTTTTAAAATTGCATTCTTGTGACTGACAAAACATTTAAGAATATACACCATCCAAAATTATTTCTAATCATTTGCTGGTACTCTTTCAGAGTCCAATGAAATCATAAGCAAAATATTCTTGGAAAGTATTGGTGTGAAATTATTGAACAAGTCCATTTGCTGCTTTTTGTCACAGTCTGTCTTCTGCACACACACTTTAATATTTGTGCAGCCCTTGCCAAAAGTTTTGCAAATCTTTGCTATTAGAAAACACAGATTTCAAAAAATATACAAAGGAGGCTGCCTCTGGATTCCATTTCTATGGGCCAGATAGGTGGCTTAGCCGATAAAGGTGTATTAGTGGAAGGCTAGGTACCAGATTTTTAACCCTTTGGGACCTACATTAAGGTGGAAGCAGAGAACCAACTCTGTATAATTGTCCTCTGATCTTTCCTCTCTCTCACTCGCAGCCTCATAGTAATGCATAAGAATAAATTGAAAAACAATTTCTAAAAAGTAATAATATTGAGATCACTTTGCATTTTTGTGCTGTTTTTCAAAACTAAAATAATTCTATTAGATCCTAGATTGGCTGCTTCATCTGACTTTGTTTATTTAGAGGTTACTCTGACAGGATGAGCTATGGAGAAATTTTAGTTTTCTAAGCAAAATACCATTAAACATCCTTGCTCATTAAGAGGAAAGTATGTAACCCCAGACATATGTACAAGGTTTGTAGGAATAAGCAGAATACTAATGCGATCTTTTCAGAGTCATGTGAAGTGCAGATCCCCAAATGACTGTGCAGCGCAGTTGAGCTGTACAGCCTGTACCTCAACGAGGATGTTCAGCAGGTCAATCAATCATTAATTAGCTTTTTATCCTAGCAGAGTTCTTTTCTGTTGACAGACATCTCAGGAGAGCCCATTTTCAATTTGACAGAATGCCAAGTATCCAAATAGATTGTTTATCTGAATCCAATACTCAGAGACTTTTTGTCTGAGATACAGAAATAATATTTAACACCATAGTTAGTATGGGTATGCTGTCTCAATCTGTAAATGGATCTTCATTAGGAAAAACAGATTGTCAATGAAAAATAATTTAAAGTGTTATTTTGTATGTAATAGTTTTTATTGTTGTTGTTCTTTACCTACATTCATCCAGATTTTCTTTTATTCTCCAGGCATAAAAAGTGAAGGTAGAGGCATCAGTAGGTCTTATTACAGGAACTTTCCATTAAGCTTAGTTTCAAATTTCTTTTGTTTTTAATTTCAATGCTTTAAATTATTTTCCATTTGATTTACTGAGAGAAGTGGCAGGTCGCTTAATAATTATCCTGTATCTAGATTAGAATCTAGTATCTCTGCTTTCATAGGTAAATAATCTGAGGGATTCAAAGCAAGCTATTATTCCACTTGCTGAGGAGATAGAATCAAGCCCAACCAGCTCTGGCCTCTCTGGTGAATTCCTGGCAAGTCAAAGATAGTATCTCAAAAAAATTAAATAGAAGATAGCGCCTGAAAACGGATCCTGAGCTTGCTCTCTGACCTACAAATACAGATGCACACCTTCATCATGTCCTTCACACACATGTACAGCTGAAAACACAAAAACATGTAGTACACATGAAAGAATTTTTCTGCCTCGATTTCCCCATAAGAAAATCATAACCATAAGAAATATAATTTAACTTTTACCTATTACCTAGGACTTTCACTCTAATATATTATTATCCTAGTACAAAGAAATGAGGACTTGAATGAAATGGGACTGAAAGGTACTGGATGTCTGAGTCGAAGCACAATCTCATTTACTAAGGCCAAGATTAAGACTTAGCTACTCACAGATAACTTTTCTTCACCAGTTCTTTTGTTAATAAAGGAAAATCTATATTCCAAAATCAATAGGATAAAGTTCAGTCTTCTTTTTTGTATATTAGAATTGTGAAAATATGCTAAACAGTGATAAAGTCCATTGACTCAGAGGAAAACATTCTACGCACGCTTCTATAGATAGCAAATTATGCATTCAGTTGCACTCAGGTGAAAATGAAAATAGGATTAGGAAGGCTGGGGATAGAATTCATTCCAAACTCATTATAGGTTATACCTGAACAGTCTTACACGTGGGTGAAAAATAAAGCGTAACTCTATGATTTGTGTTTGATAGCTGACAGCTCCCCTTCTCCTCCTTATGCCCCACATCTGGAAAAGTTGAGTTTTAAAAGTCAGCCATCCTTTGAGGGCAGCACCAAGTTCAAACACTTCGACAGTCCTCCTTCACCAGCACCAAACAAACAATCATGACAACCTAACCCAACTTCACTTCTTTGCTCTCTTAAGGTATCTTTAAATCAATTTAGAAAGTTTAGCTGGCTCTCAGCAGAAAGCCTCAGATTGCTATGTTTATGCACTCATGCTGTATCTGTGATATTGACTCTTGATATAAAAGCTATTTTAAATAGTAATTCATCCTATCTCTACTGGGTTGCATCCAGGTTATTTTTCCAAATGTAGAAAAGAAAATTCATGAAAAATTTTATAAAAATTCATATTCTTTTTTAAATATTTATTTATTTATTATGTATACAATATTCTGTTTGCGTGTAGGCTTTCAGGTCAAAAGAGGGCACGAGACCTCATTACAGATGGTTGTGAGCCACCATGTGGTTGC
>LOEQ01003066.1:133329-149756 GCA_001685075.1 Bramus lutescens | reverse complement strand
CTTTGGAAGAGCAGGCAATGCTCTTAACCGCTGAACCATCTCTCCAGCCCAAAAATTCATATTCTTAAGTCCTACTCCAAATACAATAGATTTGAAGTATTTATTGTGAGGAAAAACATCATTAATTTTAATGTAAAATAAAGTAAAAAATTATTGCAGAAATATCTCTTTGTATAAACCTATTTATACTCTGATCTATTGCCCTCTGATTTGGCTCATTTTATTAGATAGAAGTTGGAATAAACCTTTGTTAATTTGTACAAATTATTTCACTTTTCTTAGTATAGAAAGTCTAATATTTAAATAAAATTTGATCAAAATTGTTTAGAATCACATTTATTTCAGCATTCATCATTATCTTAGTTACTGTCTATTATTTTGAAGAAACACTATAACCAACACAACTTGCTCTTATAAAAGAAAGCATTTATTTGGTATCTAGTTCGCAATTTTAGAGGGTTAGACTATAATCATCATGGTGAGAAACAAGCAGACATGGTGCTGGAATAGTAAGTGAGAGCTTTACATCCTGATCCTCAAGGAGAGAGAGACTGAGCCCACTGTGGACTTTAGAAATTTCAAGTTCACTCCCAGTCACACACCTCCTCTAAGAAAGCTACACCTTCTAATCCTTCCCAAAGAGTTCCACTAACTAGAAACCCAATATTGAAACATATGAGCCTGTAGAGACCATTCTCCATTAAACCACTACAATTATCTTCATAATTACATTTAAGGAATTATGCATATAATCACAACAGAAATATCTGTTATACAAAGTACAAAACAGCTTTCATGAAATGAGGATTATATTTTTAATTTTCTTATTGAATACATACCTTCTATTTGGTACAGTGTTTGCTGTGTGGTAGTTCACATAATATAAAAATGTGAAGGGAGGAAGGAAGGAAAGAGGGAAGGAAGGAAGGGAGGGAGGGAGGGAGGGAGAGAGAGAAAGAAAGAAAGAGAAGAAGGGAGGGAGGGAAGGAGTGAATAAACAAAGAAAGAAGGAAAGAAAATAGGAAGGAGACAACACAAAAGAAATGAAACAATGGTGGATTATATGAGCTTTACGTATTTTCAACAGTATCCCGAAGAGACACTAAATTTCTACTACCATTTTAATCAGAAATGTCCCACCCAGATGCATATTTTGAAGGTTAAGTTCCAAGGTTCTGGTATAATTTCAGAAGGTGAGAAGCTTTGGGGAAGTGAACCTTGGCTGATAGAATCATGTCACTGAGGGAAGTACTTTAAAGACTTTATTCTCCCCCTACTTCTAGACAAAGCCTTGCTTTCCCAGCCTATGTTATGTGAATAGGAGCAGCCTCCAGGTCCTGCTGCTATACCTCTCTGCTGTGCAGACTGACAGGCATCTGAAGTCATGAGCACAAACAATCCCTTTCTCTTCCAACCTGCCCTCTCTCCCAGTGGTCAAATGTAACTAACTACTAAGACGTGGCATTGCTACTGTACTTACTTTAGAACTGATTTGGAGGAAAAACAGGAAGACTTCGTGGCTACTGGAAAAAAAAATGGCTTATGCTGTTGTAAGTGAAGCTTAGGGGTCCACTCTGATGTCAGCTTAAACTGTTGGTTGGTAAGAGAAACACAGATAGTAAAGATTGTTCACAGGAGCTTTCATGTGAGAGCAAGGTCTTTGTGGGAATTTGTGCTAGAGGAGGTTTAATCTTGCTATATTGTGGCAAAGAAACATGTCATCTTTGCCCAATACCTGAAGAAAACTTGAGTGAGGCTAAGTAATGGAATGATTTATTTGGAGAAATTTCTAAGACAACATAATTTTCAGACTGTGGTATAGTTAATGCTGATTTAATAGAAAGATTTGCAGTGCATAGACAACAGCAACAGAGGATTTGAAAATAGGATTTTAGCTGAGAAAGAGACAGTAGGTATGATCAAAGTTACAGACACAGCAAGAATGGACAAAGCATTTATTTTTGTTAAACAGAATAATACCATTAACGACAAACAACATTCTGCAAGGAAACAATATAAAGCATGCCTTTAGTATAAGGCTCCACCCAAGGAAGAATACAGGTATAACAATGAAAGTTCATTTAATACATTTTAATCTGAAAAGATATTCCCTGAAAAGTGATAGACTCCAGGATAAGATACTGAAAAAGCATCACATGGAAAAATGTTTCGCCCTGTTCAGCCCGCCATCCAAGAACGAGAAGTCATGACAGATGTGGTCCAAAGGTGTTCAGCTACTTGGAGTAACAGTATAACTTGGTATTATCCAAGTGGTATTGGCTTTGTGATTGTGCCAAATGCAAGAGACAAAGAGACAAAGAGGATTGACCAAGTTTCTAGAGAAACACTTGAGAGACCAAATAATATATGAGGGTCAGATTCCACTCAAAGAACCCGGTGCATGAGGACGAAACCTAAGATATAATTGAGATCATAGAAAAACGGAGATGCCAAGAGTGAGGAATATCTGTTGGAAAAAAAATGTTGTAAAACCAAAAAGAAAAAAAAATGTTGTAGGCACTGAGTAGTGGAGCTGTCCCAAAGGAAAGACCATGTGCATTTTTGGTGGCAGGGTCATAGGGACCAGACTGCCAATGCTGTCTGGAGCGCAGACAATGCCACCACATTCTTCAAATGCTTGACATGCAGTTGTATTATTCAATGATTTCCCTGCTAGGTTTTGTGTCTGCTTTTTTATCCCTGTTATTTCTTTGTTATTTTCTGTGTTCTCTTTCTAACTTTTTAAATAGTTTTGTATTGAAAATAGATTTTTTTTCATACCACTTATCCCAACCAGAGTTTTTCCCCCCTTCCACTCTTCCCATTATCTCCCCACTCTATCCCAGATCCAATCCACCTGACTATTCTTCATAAAAGAGTGGGCCTCCAAGAAACAGTAACCAAACAGGACATAAGATCTAATAAGTCAAAGCAAAAATCCTCCTATTGAGGCAGGATAAGGTAACCCAATAAGAGGTAAAGAGTCTTAAGAGCAGGCAAAAGAGTCAGAGAAACATCCACTCCCACTGTCACAGAAACACCAAGCTGACAGTGACAATATATTTTTAACAGGTTGGGCAATGGTGGCACACACCTTTAATCCCAGTATTCAGGAAAGAGAGGCAGGTGGATCTCTGTTAGTATGAGGGCCAGCCTGGTCTACAAGAGCTAGTTCCAGGACAGGCTACAAAGCCACAGAGAAACCCTATCACAAAACAAAACTAATATATGTATTTTCCCCCAGAGGACCTATCATAGACCTTTCAGACCTGATTCTTGTCTCTTTTGTCTCTGTGAGGTCATGTGAGCCCTGCTTAGTTGATTCAGTGAGCAATGTTCTGGCGTCATCCCTTCTGACTCCTATAATCTTTTCTGTTCCCCAAGCCATGCCTCTAGGGGACTCCCTTGTACCAGATGCTACCTGTAAAATTTTTCATACCCTGCCAAACATTTATCATATGTATCTTTTGGCAGAATCTTAATAATTAAAATAATTGAAATTTAGACAGAATAATCATATCACAGGCTTACACATAAAACCTCATATTGTTGGGCAATTTCTGAATCATACAAAATAAAGGTAAGATTGAGTTCATCTGTCAAAGAAAACTGTCAGTTTTAGATCTACCCAAGTAAATTCTCAAATAATGAATTAAATTATCTGCAAATAATAACATCATAATAATATCACAGTATGTTTATTGTTTTCATACCTTAACCAGGAGAGGATTTTTTCCACAGCTTTTTTTAAACATAGTTAATGGCTTTCATGTTTTTTAGAAGCAGTCATGAACTAATGCCTGTCCTTCCAGGGCTGTACTTTATAAAGGAGAACATTTTAGTCAATGTTAATCCTTTAGAATTCTTTCTTTGTAAAAGTTGCTTGAAAAAAAAACCTTTGATTTTATAATTGCAACCTTACAATATTGTCATTATGGAGCACAGCATGAAGTACTCCTACCTCCATTTTCATAGTCAAGGGAATCAGAATAAGAAGAGAGTAGTTCATTCAATTCAAGACAGGAAACAGATTGCAAAAATAAACCTACTTCGAAAGGTGTTCTCAGAATGAACCATCACTATTCATTTTTGTCCTCATCTCTTTGGAGAACACGAATAAATTCTCAGAATTGGAAAATGGCTTTGATTGTTACTTATGGATTCTTATATATGGATTTTCACTGATGTATTTGTTTATTCTAGATTACTGCACCACATCGTATAATGTGTTTAATTACCACAAATTCTCAAAGTTAGGAAAATCTCCCCTACAGTTGTTAAAAACTTAATTGTAGACTCAGAATGCTGGGATCTGAATCTTGATTCAGATTCTTTTCTCCTGCGTAACCTCGAACTTTTCCTTGTTACAATTTCCTCGTGAGAAGAATGAACTAGCAGGAAGGACTTAAAATGACCAGCAAAGAGCAAGATGGAATCTAAACTATATGTTAAATTAATCCTGTCCTGGTGGATTTTGATCGTAAGGTGTTTCTCATCACCAAACTTTCAAATAACATGAGACACCAAAGAATATTGTGTTAGGATGACCGTTATCACAGAAAAAAGACATTGTTGGCAAGGGTATGATAAAAAACAATATTTGTTATTATTTATTGAAATGTAACTTAGCACTAAGATCATAAAAATGTATGGTCATCTATAAAATATTTAAAATGCATATTATATAAAATGTTTATATTTAATTCTTGAACTATTTACAGTGTAATTGATATACTTATTGGATATCCTAAACACATTATAATATTCTTCTCTGTAACAAAGCTAATGGCCATGATAGCCAATATGTCCAATGAACACACACACACACACACACACACACATATTCTGCCAAAGCTTGCGGTGTAGATAATTAGGGGTGTTGGTCAAGGTGCACAATTACACAAGATGAATGAAACACTTGTTATCTGCTGAGCATCTTGAAATTTATAACTAACACTATTGTATAGTCCTTCACATTCACTATCGGGTAGATATCATATTATGTATTCTTGCTATACAATCTCAGAGTATCACAAAAATACTGGAAGAAAATATTAGGGGGTCATAAATAAATTTCCTATGTATATTATATATCATTGAGTTATATACATTGGCTATCTTTCATATGAGAAACACACCTTGATAAAATATTTTAAAATGTTGTTTACCATTTTGGTGTGCAAGATTTTATATATCTACATATTATGTACATATTATGCCCTTTCAGAGCAAGGCTTTCTGTCTTCAGGAATTATCACCATTCTATATGACAATGATAATGATTATGGTGCCAGTAATCTCAGAATTCTAGTTTTCTTTCTTTGGTTTTGTCATTATTATAATTAAGATGATCATATTATTGCTCTTTCCTCTATAATTTCAATTCATCTCCCCCAGAATTAAATCTTATTTTATAATTATTTAGCAAAAGAAGAGCTAAATCTCAAATCTTTCTGGTTATTTTATCTTCCAGCTGCCTGCAAGGCACTTTCCAGTAACATGAAAATTAACCACCAAGGAAGAGGGAGGCTCCTAGTCAGAACTGACTTTATTTCTTTATGTCCTGAGACAAAAATGTGTGGTATCTTCAGCAATGGAGTTATACCATCAAGTACCAGAGATCAGCCAAGTGCAATCATAAAAACTCATGTTGTTGTTTAGAAGGAATTCAGTAAATTAAAATAGTGACTTGCATGACACAATATGCTTGTGATGGTTTAAATGAGCGTGGCCTCCACAGGATCATATATTTGAATGTCTGGTCCCCAGTTGATGGAACTCTTTGGGAAGCATAGGAGGTGTGGATTGTTGAAGATGTGTCATGGGGTTGGGCTTTAAGGTTTCAAGCATCCATATTATTCTCAGTTATTTCTCTCCCTCTCCCCCCACCTTCTCTGTCCTGGTTGTTGTATCAATATGCAAACTCTCAGCTACTGCTCCATTGCCCTGCCTGCTTGCCTGCTGCCATCCTGCTCACCACGGTGGTCATGGACTCACCTTCTATAACTATGAGCCTCATTCAATGCTGTCTTATGTAAGTTGTCTTGGTCATGGTGTCTCTTCACAGAAATGATAAAATAACTAAGACAGTGCTTATGGGTACAGTTTCTACACAAATATGGTGGTAATCAAAAATTTTCTCATTGCATTTAAAACCTGTTCATAGCGAATAAGCACATGTTTGTTACCTTAAATCTGGTAAAGAACCCTGTGTTTCATAGTTCACAGTCCCTACTACTATTATTGTGTTAAATTGACATATTATCAAAGTGTGCATTAAATTCACATCTCCAATCCCAGAGATTGATGATACTCTCAGATTTATTTAGAGAAGTTTCATTGTGCAGTGAAAGGTGTTTAATACAAAAACTTACAACTAATCAAAGTGTATAGAATAAGAGTCAGGGGATTGGATTGCACCACAACAAATACCATATCTATAGCAACTCCCACTCCCACCCAAGATGCATGAGACTCTTCTAGAAGTGGAAAGAGTGTAATACCCAGACTGGGAGTGAGCATAGTGAATCAATGTCTTATGGATGTGACAGGGCTGTTGTTCTCATGCACTCACAGAAACTCAGATTGCTGCATAATCCTATCCAAGATCATGCTAGTCAGCATTCCATAATGAATGGGAAATAAGACCATGAGTCCTCACAAATTACTAAGGAGCTACAGAGCTACTGACACTTGTTGGCTTCTGGAAGAGAGAATAGATTTTCCTTAAAGATATGGCCTCTGGTAATCTGATTACACTCCAATGGGGAATTTTACACCCATGAATATGTGGTCATAAAAATGAATTCATTTGTGCTATTTAAAAATGAAAAATTACATGGGATGGAGGGAGAGAGTAAGGGGAGAGATGTCTAGAATTGGAGGGTAATTGGGTGGGTGGTGTG
This sequence comes from Bramus lutescens, assembly GCA_001685075.1. Classification (NCBI taxonomy): domain Eukaryota; kingdom Metazoa; phylum Chordata; class Mammalia; order Rodentia; family Cricetidae; genus Bramus; species Bramus lutescens. The sequence continues at coordinate 142,851 of LOEQ01003066.1, read as the reverse complement.
GAAACCTAGTGTAGTAAAAACTCCCAGGATTCTTCAAATGTGACCCAAGTAAGGATGCCTGGTATAAGAGGGTTCAGGGTCTGAGTCAACCATTTTCTGTAACCAGTCAAGACTTCCAGTGGTGGGACTGGTATACCAGCCCAGCCACAAAAATTTGATCTACAATCTATCCTCCTGCAGAATATGTAGGGGCAAAAGGAGAAGGGAGGTCAGAACAGTCAGAGTGGTTAACCAATGAAGGGTCTAATTTGAGAGCCATGCCACAAAACGGAGCAAATACAAGCTGAATGCTGCCTGGATGACCAGGAACTAGAGGCTGGATAGTTCAGAGACCTAGGAATGAAAAAAAATAATAAAAAATTGTTACTAATAATATTCTTATATACTTATGGATCATTGGCTAGTCCAATAATCATTAGAGACGCTTCTGTGGGCAACTGATAGACGCTGTCACAGAGACCCACAGCTAACCATTAGATAGACAGAGAGCTAAAATTGGAGATCTTCTTAGGGTCCCTTTCCTTGGAGCTCAGGGAATGCCTAGAGGAATGGGAGGAAAGATTGCATGAGCCTGAGGGCTTGAGGATACCAGAAGAATACAGTGCACAGACATAACTAAGCAGGCTCATAGACACTCATAGAAACTGAAGTAGTACAGAGCTAGCATGGTACTGTGTCCTGTGCAAGTATATTTTTATCTTTTAGCATGATGTTTTTGTGGGACTCCTGACAGTGGGCCTAGGACAGTCTTTGACTCTTTTCCCTGCTTTTAGGACTCTTTTCCTCCTACTGGGTGAATTTACTGAGACTTGACCAGAGGATTTGTGCCTAATCTGTGTTCTAAAACAATGAAAAGATATTTAAAACCATGTATTTTAATACTTTTCTTGAGACTATTAAAAATGTTACTTGATAGTTTGCAAAATAAAATCAATTTTAAAATAATTTTCTATTTCTGTATCTGCATTTTTATTATTTGAGATTATAATATAATAACATCATTTACCCCTTTTCTTTCCTTCCTCAAACTCTTCCCATGTACCCAATTACTCTCTCTCTCTCTCTCTCTCACACACACACACACACACAGACACACACACACACAGATACACATATATGCACACACATATGAAAAAGTAAAAGAAAGAGAAGGAAGGAAATGTGGTATTAGAATTGAGGTAAAAGAACAGCAGACAAGATAAGCATTATGAGAAAGGTCAGTTAAGGAAGGACTTCAGAGAGGAGATTGTATTATGTTCCTTCCATAGAGTTTGTGTGTGCGTGTGTGTGTGCGATATTCCTAAATATATAAATACAACCTGTCTGTCAATATAATTGACATGACTTAAGACATGGAGCAAAGGTAGAAAGTATGAGCAAATGCTTCCCCTCACATTCATTATGTTTAGAGCACTGCTGGAAAATATTATATATTCTGGGGCTGAATAGTGTCCCTCGGATAATCACAAAAGGATATATTCTCATAGACTTCTTCAAAGGCATGTCTCTTAATTTATTACAGACAGAAATAAATTGACAACAGAGGTTAGCCATCACAATGAGAAGTCTTTTTTTTGTAATCCAAGGTAGAATAGGCTTATTACAGTCAACCATGTTCTGGTGCCAAGCTTCGAGCTCAGAATCAGTATTCCACATAATAAATGATTTACTCCATAGTTCAAACAGCTAGAGCAGTAGTTCTCAACCTTCTAGTGTTGCTATATATTTCTTCACCTTGTGGTGACCCCCAACCATAAAATTATTTCATTTTTACTTCATAACTCTAATTTTTCTCCCACTATGAATTGTAATGTGACTCTCTGATATGCATGATATCTGCTGTGTGATGCCTGTGAAAGGGCAATTTAACCTGCAAGGTGGCTGAGATTCACAGGTTGAGAACCACTGAACTAGAGTAACCTTCAAATGAATCAGAATTCAGGCTATATTATTATGCCACTCCCAATTCCATTTCATGTATAGGAATTCAAGTAGGGGCATATGTTAAGAGTGATATATTATAGCAATTAGGCTAAAAAATGTAATTTCTAGCTTGTCAACAAACTCCTACATACAGCTTTACATCATCAAAGGATGATGGTATTTTTTGTCACCTGTCTCAGCCATACATCCTGCACCATTTTCTCATGGTCCTCCATTTTCTCATGGTCCTTACATCTAATGTTTGCCTTCTATTTCTACTTCTTTTCCTCCTTCTTACCCTTCTCTTTTTCCTCCTTATCCTCTTCTTCTTCCTATATTCTTTTCCTTTTTCTCTGTGTATTCTTAGTGATATGTGTTACATGTATGCAAGTGTCCTCACAGTCCAGATGAGGCTGAGCGCTCAGATCTGGGAAAACAGGCAGCTGAGAGTCTCAGGGTTCCATCCGATTTATTTGTTTATACTTGGAGGGAGGGGAGAGTATGAAGAAAGAAATAGACAATGGACAACAGAATCAGGAGGGCATCCAGAGAATACTGTGATCTGCCCTAAGTATAATACTCAAAGTTCTTATGTACCCAAATCCAAAAGGGAGGAAGGCAAAAGACTTCCTTATTATGATACAAAGATCAAACAAATGCAATTACCTTCTCACATATCAAAACATCAAGTAATCCCAGGCTAAATCAAAATATCATTTTGTCTAGGCAGAACATTCTAGAACCATTTCTTTGGTCAAAATATTCAGTTGTATAACCTTGAATGAGCAAGAATAGGTCTGAAATCTCTGAACTTTAGTCAAGGTTGAACAGATGATTCATTTCTATGGGCCTCCACATGTGAGGTACCTGATGTGCCCGATGTGGGTGCTGGGAACTGAAGTGCAGGTACTCTGCAAGAGCAGTAAATGCTCTTCATGTGTCCAGTCTGTCAAAAACCTTTGTATTGAAAGATAGGATTCTTTACTCTCAGAGAACATACTCAATTAGGATATATTCACTATGACTTAAGAATAATATTCCGTGGGTCTTTGTTTTCAGTTTTTGAAAGAGAATCTTATAAACATTTGTATTGTAGATGGTGGAAGGAATGGAATTGTTGGGGGCTGTGGACTCTCAGACCTTGAATTTTCTATGAACCCTTGCCTGCAAGAATAAACAGCTTGTTTTCATGTGCTTTCAGAGGCTCTGGGCACGAGACCCTCATGAATTCCTGATGGCAGGGGAGTGGTTTCTGGTTGGCATGCAGCTGAAAACTCTTGAGAGCTAGGGCATGGACATTAGTCAAAAAGAGCCCTATATAAGCTGCCCTGGGACACAATAAAGGGGACATTCTTGTTTCAAGAGTGACCCATGTCTCTGTGTTTTTCAATCCCGGACCCTTGCTCGATAGTAGTTCCAGGTGGTGCAGTCTCCACATGGAATGGTTCACACTTGTTAAATATCCTTGTTCAGCTGCCAAAGAACATGATGCAAAAGCTTCTGGCCTCGTCTGAAATCTCCAAGTGGGAATAAGACTCAAACTTCTTTTTTACATACACATTGTCCATGTACACAGCAAAGTGTCACAAGGACTTTTCCATTGTGAGCCATCAGCTGCATCTCATGGATTTTCCTTTCTCTAGGGAGATAAGTAAACAGACAGTGAATCTGAATTTGAGGGTGGATGTTAAACATAAATGTCTGAAAAAGTTAAAAGAAAAAAATGATTAGACCCAAAGGGGGAAATGTCTCAGTTGGTGCAGACTTTGCCACTACAGAAAGAACAGACTGAAAGAAATAGGGCTGGGGAGGAAGACACTCTGAGCATAACCATAGTGTGAAACCTGCATTGGCCAACACCACAGAGAACAGCACACCAAAGACGGAAAGCTCGGCAGTACACACTTAACAAAATAGTCAGGTCTAATGAGATAATGGGCTCAGCTACTGTACGGTGCTGCCAAAAGGCACAGGGATGCATCTTAGCAGATGAGGTAAATTGGAAAATGTACTCCTTGCAGCTGAAGTCAATTTCATGATATTAATTCAAAAGAGAATCCTCCCGTGGCTGTTTTTACCTGTATACACCAGATTCCCATCTTTCTAATCTTCTAAATTTCTGTGAAGAATTCCCCAGGATTGCTATTTCTTAGCATAAAGAGTGGAATTGAATCCTTCTACAATATACAATGGTGATAGCTCACAATTATATAAGTAGGAATTAGGCTCAGAATAACTTTAACACCGTGAGATGGAATATATAATATTTTCATGGAAGCCTTGGAAATGGGAGAACTTGGTATCATCAGGATGAGTAAGAAGATAAAGGTACATCCTATGCAATCCTGGCAATTTGAGTTCAGTCCTAAGAACCTACATAGAAAGTAATCATATGCATTGGTCACCACAGCACTTTTCTGGAGATGAGCGATGAAGACAGGAGAATCACCAACTTGTGAAACATCTAGTTTGGAATATACAGTGCAGCAAAATCTATAAGAGATATCTTGAATCAACAGGGTAGAAGGTGAGAATTAACTCCTGAAAATGTCCTTTGATTTCCATTCATGCTGGGCATATGTTCCCATTCATGTGTATCTCACACACACACACACACACACACACACACACACACAGTAACAATAAGTAAAATGAAATTAAAACCAAATTGACTCCTTTGGAAATCAATGCTGTATAAAATTAATGAAGTTGGAAGTTAATAAATAATTACATTTTTTATTTTAACAATTTTATGATTAATTTTCATTATCTTATCCCACTTCTTTTCTTGACATTACCTAAAATACTAAATTCGATTTCTTCTTTATTAAACATGTTTCTTAGAGCTGGACATATGGCGCTGTGGTAGAACACTTGCTTAGCATTCATAAGAATCCATTCTAAACCCAGGACTACCAAGCCCTGGAAGCATGGTATCCACTAGATGACATGTGAAATGCTGCATTTATTATTTATTTGGTGATCATAGAGCTTTAGGAGTATTTAAATTCCTGTTTTGGTGGTGATAACATTCAAGTCTACGAGACTTTTCTTGTATTCAATAAGTAACAAGACACCCAAAAAGGGTAGGGATTTTTTTAGATTAACACTTGGCTTCTACTTGTCCCACTTTCTGTCTCACTGCAGTACTGCCTCTAATCCCTTCAGTGGTGTTATGTATTTTCAAGTAAGAAAATGCTTCACTTAAGTAGATATTTGACAATTTGCTACTTAATTTCTTGCTCGTTGCAAATGATTTAATGACATTTATGCAACTGAAAATGCACAATGTGTGGAAAACATAATAAAATATATTGTGGGCTTTTAGTTGCTCTTTGAAACTTCATTACCATTTCAGACATATTTAAATGTTCTTTATATGAGTTTTGCTTTGGTATATCTTTTATTATGTATTAAATAAAGAAGGCGATAAATATTTACGTTATTATATTTTAGGGTTAAATTCAATTCCTGCATTGGGAAATATCATTGGTTACTATGTTATAATTACCCATATTAACTGGTCCAGTGTGAAATTTTAAAACAAGCTTACCACTTTTAAGCTGAGTTCATGTTTCTTTTTCCTAGCCCAAAACATTGATTGAGCCTTTTATGCTGATCAAATCATGGCAATTAGCATTTCTCTGGGAGTTAATAATATACTAATCATTCTTGTGGAAAATAAGTCCATAGAAATACAGTGAAGACTCTGGAAATCATGTTCAAAATAAACAGCGGTACATGAACACACAAGCATACTTAATACAATGACACATAGTCTGAAAAGCACACTGTAAAGTGAGAGCCTGTCTCTTGGGATTTACAGTTCATTTTAAGAAAGATAATTTTTGTGAATAAAATAGCTATATAGGTTACATGTATATCTAATATTGTAAATAGTGAAACTTCATAAACTATAAAATGCGTTTTAAATTTACATGCACATTTATATTTCATATTTTAATATACTCTTGTTTTGAATGAACTACTTCATTTTGACCTCAACCTCATGTCTTATGGTGTTACTCAACCTATATTGATCACCCTACCTTTTCTTCTTCCTTCCATCCAGCCAACTTCTCAGTTTCTCTCCACTTTCCTTCCTCCCTAATGATCTAGAAGCCACAGCACAGTTTTTTACTATTTAGTAAGTACATGGTAAAAGCCATTTAGCAAAAACAGAAAATTATACTAAATAAAATACAGAAAAGGGCCAGTAACTACATGTCTGTTTGTCCTACCAATATAGAATAAATATCTTTTGAGTTACTTTCATAAATACAATTATACAAGAAGTGACTCAATCTTTACAGACTGTAGCAATGGCAAAATGTACTGAACTTAGTGAAAATGGTCGAGTCTGTAAAGCTCATTAAAAGCCAAAGCATGCCTATGGTGACTTGTATTGCTTTTGTTACAAACACGTTCTTCCATAGAAAAGAATAACTCTTCTTTCTCCTGGATAACTGACAGATGGCTTTTGTAAGCAAATTTACCCTTAGCCAATCCATAAGCAAAAACAGTCCTTCACCAAATACTTAGATTTCTATTTAATCTTTTAGCAACTAGACTAAGAATGAATATCCCTGGCTTAAAACTGAATTTCAGAAATTTATTTCAGAAAAATTTTGTACATACCTTAAAAATAAATCTTGTTATTTTCCTCTACACAATACAAAATTACTTACATGTCCTACCTTTCCCTATGAATTAGGTATGTGAGTGTGTACGTGTGTGCCCTGATTTAAGCATACACTGATAATGGAAACATAATCACAGGTTTGGGAGTTTGAATGTTTCTCCTGTTTCCATGGCAGTATCATTAAGTATATTTTCACTGTATTGATTTTTTTTCAAAAAGAGAAAGAGCAAGCTAACAAAGAGAACCCTCATCTTTATAGCAAAATTAGGTGTTTTCGCCCAACACAAGATTATATAAGCAAAACGATATTGTCTTGAAGGATATATAGGTAATAGTTGTTTGAGAGCCACATTATAATTATATTTCATTGTACTTTGAATTTAATCCATTTATACCACTATACCTTATGCTAATTATAGGCTAATATATTAGATGAGAGAGTCTCTGAAAGAGGATTTCTTGAGCAGTAAGCAGAACAATGCCCATGTTATTTCATCATTTTGGTCTTTTCCTTCATTTATGTTAGCATGTGATATATAGCTTCTATCACAAAAGGTTTATTGATATAGGTTCTGGAAAACATTCTAATTAAATTAGGGAAACACAGAAGTATCAGAGTATAATAGGGTATCCATATAGTGCTTTGCATAGATAATCATAGTTGGAGGATTAGAAGATGTGTCCTTTACCTTCAACAATTTGTTGATAAAGGAAGAAGAAAACATTACTTTGTAAATAATGTTTAATAACTCTATCTAATGTTTGTAGTAGTTAATAATCAAAATGTCACGCTTTCAATTAAAAGGGCATATATCGCTTTAAACCAGCTGAGCACTAGAAGGAAGCTAAACTTGATCCAAAGCAGTTATGAAAATTTGCTTTTGTGGTCTTTTTACAACTATTTATCACTATCTGCATTTTATTCCATATGGTTGATCTTTATTTTGTAGCCTGATATCTGCTATAGAACCATTAGTAAACTGTTACATCCTTAGTAACAAAAGCCATCCTCTGTTCATCTTTCTTTTTTCTATAAAATTATATTGTTTGAGGTCTTATAAAGACTTCTGAAAAATATTTCTTAAAATGAGTGAATATTTAAAGTACTTGAAAATATATAGTATGGTCCATTCTGTCTTCATAGAAAGAGTTTGGATGTGCTCCTTTTTTTCTTGTTTAGTGAATTCGTTTAAGAAGAATTGCTGTTAGTTCTTGAGAAGTCTGCTAAAATTTAGCAGTGAGTACTTCTGGGTACAGGCTTCTTTATTTGGTAGATTTTCTTCACTTTCCCCTTAATTTGAACCTGCTATACCACTCCAAAGGACACTGTCAACATATCTCAAAAGTATTTGTAGATCAATATTTATTCTAGTTCTAGTTTTCATAGTTAAATTATTGAAGCCATCCAAGTTTTCGACAACAGTGTAATTAATAAAGAAATGTGACTTATATACAAGATGGGAAAACTTCAACTACAAAGAATGAAGTTCTGATATCCTCCAGAAAAATGGATCGAAATGGAGACACTACTATCATTAAGTGTATTGCAGACAGACAAATATGAGCATGTATGCTTTGTCATTTATGGNGATAGATAGATAGATAGATAGATAGATAGATAGATAGATAGATAGAGAGTAGGAGAGAGGGAGAAGAGAGATGAATGTGGAAGTATGGGTTAAAATTATTAAGAATGCTTGTTGCTCTTTTAGAGGAACCAAGTTCAATTCATAGTGCTCACATGGAGCCTTGCAATGTCTGTAACTCCTGTGCTAGGATATATGATGCCCTTTTCTGGCCTCAATGGGTACCAGATATACACATGATACACAGACATACAAGCAAACATCACCCAAACACAATAAAAGTAATTTAAAGGAAGCATAAATGTCTATAACTAAAATTGGACTGTTGAGAAGGACAGGGACCACCAAAATGGAGGAACGGGAAGCATATAGGAATATGCTCAAAATATTCACATGCATTAAAGTTTGAAGTCATAATATAAATATATAGTAATAGTTTCTTTTGGTTTCTCTAAGTAAAATGTTTTCTTTACAATAGTGATCATATGACTAACCAATGTATTTAATAATAGGAACTTTAAAATACAAGGGTAATATTTCGTATTTATCCTAAAACTACTTTTAAAATGAAATCTTTGAAGAAGCTTTCATACCAGCTTGTTACTTTACTTAGTAAAGACACTGACATGGAGGCACAATCAATCTTATTTAATGTTGATCTCTTTGGCTTTATTTCAGCCAAATTTTCTCAGTGATGTTAATTCCAAACCTCTCCATAGCATTATATATTCAAGGAAGAAAATGAAGGAATGTCCTCATTTAAAAGTTTGAGTGAAGTTGTCATCAAAGCATCAAAGGGAGGGCCACTGAGAAAATCTAAGGAAAGGAATACCTTTAGAATCACACGTACCTCCTATTTTACATAATGTCCCTCAAACTACATACATACATTTAACATGCCAAGATGAATCTCACATTCTAATAATTAAAAAGCCACGGCAAAACTATTGCTTTTACCTTCTGCTTTTTGTTCAATCATGAAACGGTAAGACAGTAAACAAGCAAGACAGATAAATCCCTTAAGACAGGATATAAAACCAACCTTTCCTTTAAATTACCTACGAAGATTAAGAGTCTGTGCTTTAGTTGCAGGGTATAAGCCGCCCTGGCTCTGGGGAAAACTGAGGACTGTGGATAGACTGCAGGTTTCAGAGGAAGGCAACAGTCTTCTTCCCTGTTCTCTTGACACAAGTTTCGATGACCTCAGAGTTTAAGGAAGTGGCTGCCCCGCAGCACAGAACATAACGAACTGCTTTGCTCAGATAGTTTGAATAGCACAGATTAAATCTAGGACATTGAGATAATGTCACTGGAGACTTTTGTAACCACTTCATCCAATGATATTTCTGCAAACGTTATTGATATTCTTGC
>LOEQ01003066.1:33553-53010 GCA_001685075.1 Bramus lutescens | reverse complement strand
TATAATCAAGGCTGACCACAAGGACATGATGATAGAGAAAGGAAGTGTTAGGAGGATGTGCTCATGAAGGAAGTTCTCTGAAACTAAAATAAAAACTAAACTTATGTAATGATTTGAATGAAAATTGTCCCCTTAGGCTCATGGGAGTGTCATTGCTTGGAGATGTGGCCTTGTTGGAGTAGGTCTGGTCTTGTTGGAGGAAGTGTCACTGGAGGTGGGTTTGAGGTTTCATATGGTAAAGTCAGGCTCAGGGACTTTTTCTTTCTGTTGCCTTCCATTCTGAATATAGAACTGTCAGCTACCTCCCCAGCACCATGTCTGCCTACACACTAGCCTGCTTCCCACCATAAAGATAATGGACTAAACCTCTGAACTGTAATCCAGCCCCAATTAAATGTTTTTCTTTATAAGACTTGCGATGGTCCTGGTGTCCTTCATAGCAATAAAAACCCTAAGACAACACATGACACTTCAATTAATTAACTATCATGTTAATCATGTTGAAAATATTTCATAAAATTCTTTGCTCACCATGTCCATATTATTACAACGTTTTCTGTTCTTAGGTGTGGAGAAGGTGCTTGTTTTGATTCTCTATTTAATTCTTTGAATATTTTGTAATTTGAGCAAATATGTACAATTAATTCTTTGCTTAATGTTTTTCTTTTCTAAAATTCATCAATGAAAACTTCTTACAGAAGCTTATAGTTACATTTATGGCACAGGCTGCTTTTAAAACCCATAATGGTTCTCCCAAGTGCAGCATTATTGGCTGAAACTCATATTTTTGTAGAGCTTTGTAAAGCCAGTGATTGTTAGGATCATCACTGTAGAAGCTCTGCATTTCTGCATCTACCTTGGTTTCTGTTAATAGAATGCAATTTCAGCTGTTTCTTTTATTATCAAAACCAAAATCTATTTTAGTATAACATCAACATGCCTTAGGAAAAGTATTGCTTTATTCTAAGAAGAGAGTAGTTCTCATTACATGTAGATGTTTCTTCACATGAACTTCAGTCTGGTAAGTGACTGACTAGATTTCTTGTGATTCTCTGTGCTTGATTGTGTTACTTGGCATTTGTCAAATATTACTTGGGCGCATTTCTGGAAAGACAGTATTGGATGAGAGTAATAGTTTACATCAGTAGATTTCAAGTAAAGGAGAATAGATGAACACATGCTTCAACCAAACAGTAAGAATGAGATAGAACAAAAACTGTCCTTTCTAAAGAAAGGAAGGACTCTGCCCATGGCTCCCCACTGCTCTTTCTGCTCTCTCTAGCATGCTCATACACTATGCACACTCTTATTTTACATAGTCTTCACAGCAAGCACAGACTATTCTTCATCGCTTTTCCCCATCCACTTTCAGGAACCAGTTGTTTAAAAATAAGTATATTTGTCTCTGTATAGTTACCAACACCCTTGTGGTTCCCTTTTCTCTGAAGAATGCTACCATTCAGCAGTACTTAAAACTGATGTTGTTCATTTCTGATAGTTTATTTAAGCATTTCTTCTATGAAAATAAAGCACTTTTGCTTTTTGAGTACTTGTTTTAATAGTTCAGCAATAATTTTTGGAGGTATCTCTGCTATATTGCTCAGACTAATGGCAACTTCGTGCGCTCAAATAATTCTCCCACTTCATGTTCCAAAATCTGGGACTGTACACATGTATCACAATGACCAATTACTAACTTTTAATGAGAAATTATGTAATGTTAGACACTAAATCAAATACTTTAAAACAGTATTACCATTTCTTTCAGCATCTACGTACACGATTATTGGTAGCATACCACAGATTTTGATAAGTTGTGTAAAAAGTAAACAAATCATTTTACTTTCCATATCCAGAGAAGGTCATACTCCTTAAAAATAGGTCTAAAAGTTATTTGGGAGCTGTGGTTTGAAACATATGACTTCTAAAATACCCTGAATGTCTAAAATTCAATGATAAATGTCTAAAATTCAACATATACATAAGTGTGTGTGTGTGTGTGTGTGTGTGTGTGTGTCAGGCCCACAAGCTTATAAGATGAGAAGGTCACCACAATAAACTTTGGGAAATATATTTTACTATCATTAGTGTAGTTATTATGTGATCTCTTTTTCTTTGTTCTTCTGGAATACAATGGTAATCACTCATTTCTTAACAAACATCTACCTCAGTGAAACAGCAGAGAGGAAGAATGGCTAAATAGCTGTCATTCTCCCATTTCATTACATCTGTCCTTTCTGTGGCAGTGGTCGGTAGGTTTCCACAAATTTTAGAGTATTGGCTTTTTCTTCTGAAGATTTCTTGTGGTCTACTCTGTTTGCTATAATAACCCCTCAGTTTTCTTTAAGATGGACTTCAGCACATTTTCTCTGATTCTGTCTTTATTTCTTTTTCACCAGTTCAATTTTGGAAAAAAGTTTTTTGTAAACAACCATGTGGTCAATATTTAAAGTTTAAAAGTCAGTAAGTCTAACATATAAGAATGGAACTCCTCCCCAGTTTTGTGAAATCTCATTCAATACTTTCATCAACTGCTGTAACTATATTCTCACAAACTTTAAATGCAAAGCAAGATGTATGAACTTTATTGGACAAGTAGATAGTAGTCTTCAAATCATAGTTTCTTTCTTTTTTCTCTCTTTTTTCTTTGAGATAAAGCTCCACTACATAGTTAACAATGACTGTGAATTCATGATTCCTTTACCCTAGCATTTTTCAGAATAGACTTCTCATAACACCCCCAACTGCAAAATACTTCTATAATTAATATTTGGATATATAATTTTAAACTTTTTATGATTTGAAGGTCAATCTATAGTTAGAAGTAACTGCTCCTTGCTGAATTGCAATTTGTCCACTACAATTGACACTTAAATTCTTCATTTCTTGCAGTGTCTATTATAGTGTTTTTATTTATCTTCTGACAATTTTTGATAGTATGCAATAACCATGTATTTATAAGTAATTGAAAAAGAAAGGTTCCTGATTTTGAGATTGTAATTTAATGAGAGAATTGAGAATCAACCATTCAAGATATTGTAGCAGCAATTGCATTCTAAACTATGACAATCAGTTCATAGACTGATCAATTTTTATGGTTATATTAGGTAATTTGTCACTGTATCAAGCTAAACTGTGCAAATGAACAAGGTTGTTTTGAAGGAAGAATACTTTGAACATAAAAGGGAATACAAACCTAATGTTTCAAAGTGTGTTAGAACACAACACACAATATGAAAAGTTTAGACTAAATCATGAATAAATACAGTCAAGAGAATGCGATATTATTGATATCATGGGAAGATAAGTTATCATTTCATAGGATAAAGGGGTCTAAATAAATGCAAACTTTAGAAGGTTTAACTTGATGTCCTCTGCTAAAAACACTTTTAATGTTATAAAGTTCCAGTAAACTAAATGTCTTGCATCCTCTCAAACTACACTTTCTGTATTCCATCTGTATTCAGAACTCCAAACTTTATGAACTTCTGTGTTTCTTAATTGCCTTATTTGTTTAAACACATAGTACATGTCAAAGGTCAGAGAGCAACTCATGGAAGTTGTCTGTCTCCTTCCACTGTATTGATTCTAGAGATTTAATTCAGAACTTCATGCTAGCAGAAACTTTACCCACTGAGTCATCCAGCCAGACTTTTACCATGCATCCTGATAGATGCTTCTGACATGTCAGTGGTGTGGTTATTCAGAAAATGGAACCCATTTTCAACAAGATCCAGCTACACCACATTTGGGCATATGCCCAAAGGATGCTTCATCTTACAAGGATTTCTGTAATGGTTGCTTTGAAATTAATGTACAATAAAATATAACATCTGCTTTCCTGTGTTGGCATCTGCTGATTGTCTTTTATCTGACAGTTGTAATCATTACTGTTTCCCCCCCTGATAAGCATTACATATGAATTGTTATTTTGAAAAGTTTGGAGATTACTACAAAAGTAAAGACATAAAAAGTGAGAAGAATTTGTTCACAAGAGATGAAAAACATTTAAAAAATCAAGAAATACTCAAGAGAAATGACACATAATGGAAACCTGGTTACGAAGAGGAAAATTGAGTATTTAACACGAAAATGAATATACAGAAATTATTGTTTCTTAAGTTTCTAAAGGTGAATCATCCATCAAAAATATATAATGTATTCTGGCTTATGTTATTGTAGCCGAGTTAAAATATGTGAACAAAGTATGCACATTAACTTACATTGTTCCACATATCTTTTCTGTGAAGTGACATCTGTTTTAGAAGGAGAAGCTTTTCTCCAAATTAGTCTTGAATTTCTTACAGAGATTGTCATCTTTGGCTTGACACATTTTGATGCTATTGGTTACATTCAATATAGGAACTATGTTATTTTAATTGATTTGTTAGTGAACCAAAGAGTCTCATATATTCACTTTAAATAAATTTAATCTGTTTTAGTTAAGATGAGAATTCTGTCTCACCTAATGTAAAATTATGTTTTAATTTTATTTTAATATATTTTAATCTACCCAAACCTGGTGTCTAGTTATTAGTGTTACTTATATAATACGACTTTTCCACAAATAGTGGTTATATTTCATTGTTTCCAGAATGGCAAGGCAAATGTCTATACATGTTCAGTAGAGGTCAGTTGAATTACACTCATATAAAATAGATGAGGTAGTACACTGCCTGAGTTCATATTACAGTGTTTGCCATTTGTGTGAAACCTGCTTTATAAGTATGTCACCATCAACTGAAATGTTATCAGAAGCAATGAAATTTCTTTATAAGTCCTATCAACAATCATGATGAGTTCCTGATAGTTGTGCAATCCTCCAAGAGCTGAGATCTTCAGTAATTTAATCCCTCACAGATGCAGATACATCTGAAGGGCACCACTTCATTTATAGAGGAAGAGTCAACATCATTATTTAGTTATTATCACCTGTTGAATTGGGGACTCATAAGCTCGGGCTAGCCTCAAACTCACTATGCATAAGGATGTCTTGGGCTTCTGATCCTCCTGCCTCTACTTCTAAGTAGTAGGATTACCGATATGCATTACAACATTCAGATCTTGAAATGCTGAGCATCTAACTCAAGACTGGGTAAATGCCAGGCAAGAATGTGTACAGCAATGGCAAGAACTCTACCAATTCTTATCACTCCAACACTTTAAAGTACATGCACAATATTTACATGTGGAACCCAGGTCGAACAAAATGCACTAAAATTTGTCAGAACAACGCATATATGTGTTAGAATTCTTAAAACATCTGTAGAAAAAGAGAGCTGGGTGTTGTATTTGTGGTGCAGCATGACACTGAGCACTCTCTACAACATATGTATGCTAACTATTCTAAGGGAAATGCTTTTCAAGATATCCATAAAATATCTGCAATCATTTGTGTTTATTAATCTGAAAATAAGGTCATACTGGTATTTCCAACTCTAAACCATCATCAAATAGATCATTCTAAACCATCACCAAATAGATCTTTCTGTGCTGATGTGTGTGCTGGATAGTTTGACACCACTTGACACAAGTCAACTGAGAGAAGGGAACTTTAATTAAGGAAATTCTTCCATAAAAACAGTCTGTAGGGAAGCTTGCAGGACATTTTCTTAATTAGTGATTGATAGGGCAGGGCCCAGCCTATTGTGTGTGTGATATCACTGGGCTGTTAGTTCATAAGAAAATAGATTAGCAAGCCATAAGAAGCAAGCCAGTAAGCAGTATTCTTCAATGGCCTCTGTAACAACTCCTGCTTCATGTTTCCTGCCATACTTAAGTTTCTATCATAACTTTATCTGATGATGAACTGTGATATGGAAGCCTAAGCCAAATAAGCCTTTTTCTCCCAGAGTTCCTTTGGCCATGGAGTTTCATCACGGCAGTAACAACCCTAACTAAGATACATGAACAGTAAAAAATCTTGCATGCACTCAGCCACTATTTGCCATCTATTTACTTAATCACTCAGTTCCAGTTTGTATAGATGCAATAGTTCAGTTATTAACTACATATCATTAAATACCTTGATCACTGAGTGTAAATTGTTCATGAGCACCTTATTTTATATCTTTTTATATAGAATCCATCATTTCAAAAGTTACTGCGTTCAGCATCTTTTTACCCATTCACCTTCAGTAAGGTTGTTTCATGAATTAGGAATGAAGTCAGATTGTTTCATTGAACTGTTTTATCACATTCTACAATACATTCTGGAATTCTTTGACCTGCTAAATTATGTTTTAGTATCCATGTATAATGTTCAGTCATTACACTTTCTACTCTAAAAAACTCTATGAACTTTGTCAAATGCATAGTGTCATATTATCACAATTATATATCATATATAATAATTTCATGCTTCATTTATTGAAAATGCTGTCAGGGATTAACCTAATCAGTGTTCTCACCTTCAGTCCCTGGATGACCACTAATCTTTCCCCAGTCACTCTAGGTATGTCTTTTCAACAAGGCCATATACTGAAAGTACAATGCATGTGGCCTTTCTATTTGACATAAGAGTATCCACTTGTGACTCAGGCTGTGAATTGATAGCTCGTCACTTTTTATTGCCCAATAATAACGCATTTTATGGATGTGCTTTGTATATCCATTCACTCATTGAAGGGCATCTTAAAGGCTTCCAGTCTTTGCTGATTATGGATAAAACTGAAATTTGTATAAAAATAACTTTTGGGTGAAAATCAGGGACGCAATCCTGAACCAAATGACAAAGTGATGTATAATTTATGAGAAACTGCTTTATTATCTTACAATATGACTATATCACCTTGTATTCTTAGCAGCGCTAAATTAGAAGTCCTCCAGCTATTTTGTCTTGCTGTTGATTAGTATCATAAAATTTTCAGTTTTATCCATTCTAACTGAGGTGTGGGGATAACTCAGTGTTTTGATAAATGTATAATTTATTCTTCAGTGACAAATGATCTTGAGCGTCTTCTCTCATACGTATTCATATTTTGTGTTTTTGGGAGATTTCCTGATACGTTTCTAATTTTAATTGGTTGTTTATTACCTTAATGTTAAGTCTTAAAGGACTTTTGAATGTTTCACCTACAAGTCATAGCTATATCTGTATCTATCTATATCTATATCTGCCTTGGGATTGATTCCCGATGTCTCTTGGATTGTAATAAAGGGAGTTTTCATAATATTAATTAAATTCCTCTGTATTATTGTCTTCTAAAACAGCAGAATGAATAGAAAGAATACATATTATGAAAAGGAGTATGCTAGGTTGGTGAACATGATCAGTCTTGTCAGAAAGATGATACCAGCTGCTGAGGAGACTAAGAAATCAGAGTTTATCAGTCTGGGAAGCTGAATACTCGGCACTCCTAGTCTGGTGGTGAAGGCCAGGAGACCTGGAGATTTTCTAGATTTTATTATGCATTAGAAGGCTGGGGGTGTCATCAGTAGATGATAATAGTAACAGAAGCAACAACAGAATACATGAATTTACCAGGAGAAGTAAATATGAACAGACAAAAGCAGAACCAAGTTCCTTGGGATGGCTGGGTAGTAGGCTGAAGCCAGTATCCTGTACTATACCTGTGCACAGTGTCCTGTTCCTGCTTTCCTAGAAAGGCCGAGATACATTCAAGACAACAATGAAGATTTAGAACCCATCAACTGAAATTTTTATTTGCTCTACAAATTATATATTTTTTGTCTAAAAAATATCACGATTTTGTACATTTTCATGTATATCTTACAAATTTTGTATTAGAATATCCATGTAGTTCAATGTATACTTTGAGTGAATTTCTGTGAAAAAAAAGAGTGCTTAAGATATTTTGCTGTTTTCTCTGAACTTGAATGTCTATTTTTCAGTATTGTTTGTTTTTGCAGACCCCCATTTCAGCCATAGCAGACATCATTGACTGGGCCTCTTTCTGCACTCTCTAATTTCCAGAACTGACTCAGACATCCATTCAATCAGAAAGGCCATAGTGCTGTTACTATTATTGTAGACTCTGTGTGTGTGTGTGTTTGTGATTGTGTGTGTATGCAAATTATGAGTATTCCTTATTTATAAATAAGTTTTTAGGATATTGTTTTTGATGACATTCAATAAATATATTGGGGAATAATAGACATCATAAGAATAAAGAACCTTCAAATTAATAAATATCATCATGTTAATAAAGATCATCAAATTAATAAAGATCATCAAGCAACTTGTTATGTTTCTATATAGAGACCCAAAATAGACTATTTTAAATATTTTTACCTTATAGTTTCACTTAGTAGTATTAAAATACATTGTTCAAACCCCAACTTTTTCTTTGAAGATGCTGGTCCAATTTCTATTCTTGAGGCTATTTGTTTTTTTCTTCCTCTTAAGGGTCTCATTCCTAAATTTGATGATTCCAACACCTTATTATTTGACCCTTAGCCTAAATAGCAATTTCCAGGAGAGTTCTGTAGTGGTTACTCAATCTAGAGTAGCTAATATCTTTTTGATTGTGTCCAACTTTTCATATTTTATTTTTTAGAAATCATATGCCATATTTGAAAATATTTTACTTTTTAAAAAGATTTATATATCTCTTCATTGCATATGTTTCCATTAGAAGGTAAACAGGGAAAGACTATTTAAATGTGTTTTATTCTTCTTTAAATTGATAAATTTTTTTCAGGATAAATAAAAAGAAGCTAAATAATATTTGTCTTCAGTTAATTTCTCTAAAAAGCAGGTACTCAGATTCAGTGGAAGTGTAAAGTGGGAGATGAAGACAGTAAAAATTAAAAGCAGGGTACAATATTAGGTGAAACACTGGTTTTGCAATGGTGGTCATGTGCTCCTATCACATCTGTAATGTGGTGTGTATGTGACTGTGTGTGTGTGTGTGTGTGTGTGTGTGTGTGCGTGTGTGTTTTCCTCGTTTGCAAAGGGAATTTGCAGATGTTAAGCTTAAAATGTTATTCCGGATGAGGTTTCCTAGTGTCATTCATTTGCCTTTGACTCTCTTCTTCATGTCGTTGTCTTTAATGACCGAATAATACTCCATTGTGTAAGTATGTCACTCTTTCTTTACCATTCTTTGGGAGAAGGATATCTAGGTTATTACCAGGTTCTGACTATTATGAACAAAGAAGCTATGAACATAGTTGAGCAAGAGTCTTTGTGGTATGATTGTGCTTCCTATGGGTATATGGATTTCAAATTTTCAGAGAAACCACTATATTGATTTCCAAAGTGGCTATACAAGTTTTCACTCCCACTGGCAATGAAGGAGTCTTCCTCTTACACCACTTCCTCTCCACCATCAGCTGTCATTGTGGTTTTGCTCCTGGCCAGTCTAACAGGTATGAGATGGTACTGCAGAGTCATACTGATTTGCATTCCCTTGATGACTAAGGGTGTCGAACATTTCTTTAAGTGTTTATAGGCTGGGCTGTTTGAGATTCCTTTTCGAGAACCCCTTATTCACATGTTTATTCCATTTTTAAAATGTTTTACTTGA
The DNA here is from genome assembly GCA_001685075.1 of Bramus lutescens. Lineage (NCBI taxonomy): Eukaryota > Metazoa > Chordata > Mammalia > Rodentia > Cricetidae > Bramus > Bramus lutescens. Next base: position 43,519 of record LOEQ01003066.1, on the reverse strand, counting down.
TTTGATATCTTTTTAAAAATCTTTTTGTTCTATATTTTGGATATTAGCTCTCTGCCAGTTGTGGAGATGGTGAAAATCTTTTCCCATACTTTAGGCTGCCATATTGTCCAGTTAAAAGTGTCCTTTGCCTTATAGAAGCATTGTAGTTTCATGAGGTTTCATTCATTAATTGTTGATCTTATTCCCTGTGTTATCAGTGATACGTTTAAGAAGTTGTTTTCTGTGCCAATGTTGAACGCTATTCTCTACTTTTTCCTTTATCAAGTTCAGTGTGTATGGTTTATATTGAGGTCACTGAGCCACTTAGACTTGAATTTCGTACAGGCTGATAGATATAGTTCTATTTGCATTCTTTTACATCCGGCCTTCAATTAGATCAGCATCATTTGTTGAAGAATTTTTCTTCTTTCCGTTGTATATTTCTGACTTATTTGTAAAAGTCATGTATCCATAGGTGTGTGGATTTTTGTCTGAGCCTTTGATTCAATTCCCCTCTTCAATCTTTGTGTTTTTATGCCTCTACCCTGCCAGTTTTGCTACTATAACTCTCTAGTGTAGCTTGAAATCAAAGATGATGATATCTCCTGAAGTTCTTTTATTGTTTCTGATTATTTTAGCTGTCATACATTTTCTATATTGCCTCTCTTCTTCCTTAGCCAGTTTTATGTACAAACTAGGGGTCAAATATTACTTCAAATAAAATGGTTCTTAAGCCTTTGGTGAATGTCATTTGGTAAGTGAGTACAAACTGTAGTCAGAAATTTCTGTCCTGCCCAGTCCTGCAGCTGTTCTGTCCAAAGAAACACACAGAGGCTTATATTAATTATAAACTGTTAGGCCTATTAGCTCAGGCATATTATTAACTACATCATACAACTTAAATTAATCCATAATTCTTGTCTATGTTTAGGCACATGGCTTGGTATTTTATCTCAGTATGACATTCTCATCTCTGTGTCTGGCTGGTGACTGCATCTTTCCATTTACTCTTCCCAGAAATATAGATTTCCCATCTATATTTCATGTCTGGCTATTGGCCAATCAGCATTTTATTAAACCAATATGAGTGACAAATCCTTATAGTCTATAAAAGAATTATCCCACAGAAATAAACAGCCCTTATCTTTTACAAAAGAAGAAAGCTTCTTGAGTGTTCATTATTTTTGTAGCTAGAATGTTGAAGAACCATTTCACAATCACTTTCAGTTCTTTCAAATGGATGATTTTTTTTTCTTTTTGGCCTGGGCTGCAAAATTTATGCCTAGTGATAAAAGCAGATCCAAATGGAAGGATTGAAAACAATTGCAGGGCTGATGAGGATCAGTTCTTATCTTTGTTTTGTGCTCTTAAATCGCAATCTCTTGTTAAGAAATCTGGGAAACAAGCAGCCATCCTCTGAATGTTAACATACACCCATCCCAGCTCCTCACCTCCCTTCTTGAGGATCAGCAACATGACGTCTTACTCTTCTATCCACAGACCCACATGATGTACATAAAATTGACCTGATAGAGTAATCTGATAGAATTAATCTGTTCTTTTCGTTTCGTCATCAATTAAAATGTATGATTAGGACAACTGTAATTTTTGTCTCTCATAGATACTGCCCAAACCAACACAGGTTGGTTTTGTTGTATTTCATCTTACTTTAACAGCTAAAAACCTTGACTGTTCTCTTACTATCTCCCCTGAGAGCTGGAATCCCTGATGGTGTGGATCTGTGGTCAGGTGTTAAGGAGACCACCATGAACACTCTTGTCACACACAGCCTGGGACAAGATGGAAGTTGTTCACAGAAGACAACAATGAACTTCTTTCTGCTCCACCAAACCAAGGTTCTTGTGCTATGTGCTTGCTGTTGTTGTCCAGTTTCTGAACTCAATTCATTCCTTTCTTCTCTCCACTTGCTTGACCCACCATACCTCTGCCCACTTGGGCCTAATGAATACATGTTGAACCAGTCTCTTGTATCTGGCCACACAGAGCTGTCTGTGATGTACCGTGGCTTCTCTGTCCCATGACAACATTGTGCTAGTACATCAGCTGGATATTACTACTTCACATGGTATCTGTACAGTATTATGTATAGGCTATCGACTGTTATTATAGTTTCAGATATGTATTGATTTGTAACCTCATGAAAGATATACTCAAGTCTTAATCCTGATTCTATGAAATAAACTAGTTTGTAAACAGTGTCTTGTCAGATACAATCAAGTTAAGATAAGGTAAAACTAGGTTAAGGTGTCCTTCAGAGTAGGGACCCTGGAAGCAAGTGCGAAATAGACCCTCAAGGGAGAATTCCATGTGAAGATGGAAGTGGAGGATGGCTGTTACAAGTGCAAACCAAAGAATCTCTAGGATTTCCAGGAGACAGAAGTTGAGAGATGTGTGGGAGAATCCCTTCCTCAGGTCTCTCCATGAGAATATAAACTCACCAACACCCTAATTTTGGACTCCTAGACTCAGGAATTATAAGAGAATAATTTTTTGCTAAACTAAATATGAATGTTATCCAGGAATGTAGGAATATGCCAGATATACCAAGAGATTTCTTATAAGAAGGAGGTAAATTTATTAGTGTCAGATAGGTATGAAGATATAACTCTGTTGGCTTTGAGGAGCTGAATAAAAACATGCATGAAGAGTGAAAGTATCCTCTGTAAGCTAAAGGTTGATAACCAGATTCTTTACTGCATCATTTTGAAAACTTTGAATCAGCTAATAGCTTGGCTTTAGCTCAGTGAGAAATATTTTTAACTTCTATCTATAACTTCTGATATCTATATCTATAAATCTATGCTGCAAGAGTTCATTATATTTTTATTGCATGGGACTGGAGATTAAACTCAGGTCTTCAGGTTTGGTAGTCACTTTCCTTACCTCCTCAGTCATCTCCATGGCCCCTTGATTCAAATATTTCAAAAATAGTGTAATCCGCACCTAATGAAATACCTGTTGGAAACTGTCATCTCATTTGTCTCCAGAAATAAAAAAATAGAGGCTCATTATCTCTACTTAGATAGATTCCACATATATTGAGGTCCTTTAGCTCTATTACATTAATTTTTATATTAAAATATGATTTGTTAAATCTAATCTAAATATTTTACCATAGTGATGAAAATAAAGTCAAACGAGCAGTAAGCACAATACAAATTTCAAAATTGAAAGACCCAGAGGCATAGATCATCCTGAACAGAACCTTACTTCTTCCTCATATAAGGATGTGCCTACTAATATAAGCTCAAAGAACTTTAGAAATTCCAATGGGGATAAATGCTATCCATACTAAAAATTGAATGTCAAACTACTCAAAGCAGGCACACTTCCATTCCTTTGTAGGTCTTCCTGTCATTTCTAAAGTTGAAATGAGAAAGAGAGAAAAGGTGAGGACGAGGATGGAGTGAAGGATTGGCTAAAGATGGAGAGTGAAGCTGAAGCGGGTATGAAAAGGAGACAGAAAGGAAACTCACGTGAAGGGAGATTGGGAACAAGAATGAAAATATCTACAAACTGTAAATTATGTGCTATTTTGTTAAAATTTTTGAGACTTAGAGAGGTAGAAAATGCTCAGTGATCTACTAATATTAATGGCAACTTGTTAGTTGATTATTAAATGGATATTTTTGGTGGGTGGCTTGAATATCATCTCTGCCATTTGTTCATGAAAATATCTTCAGCTTGTTGTATAAAGAGAAATTGAATTCTTTTAGTATTTATATGCAGCTTCATATAATGCACAGTTTGTGAGAAATAAGACACTTGTTTGATAAAAATTTTTCCAGGTATACTTAAACATCGCGACTTTTCCTGAAGACTAATTCCTCATCTCTTGAGGACAATAAAATCCCATAGAATTAAAAAATTATACCTACAAGGATTTAAGGCACTATCATTTGCCAACCTGTCCCAGGTGTAGCCATTGAAATCTGAAGAGGTACTGAGGACTTGGAAGAATTTAAAGGAGCACCCAGAAGTGACTAACATAGGAAATGCCTGAGTACTTTAGATAAATAGATAGAAATGTTTGTTTATAAGAAATGCTTGAAATTCGTCTGTTTTCCAATAAAGAATCAGACACTGTGCAATCATTTTAGTTCACAGTTAAAGAACATCGCTCCTAATCTTGATTGCAGCAATTGTTTTGTAAGTGTTGACTGGTACTATCTTTGACTTTTTATGCTGAGAGTTCTACTTGGCTTGGCTGTCTACGTATCTTCAGAAAGAAGCTCTCTACTAGTCAGAAGTGGAGTCCAGTCCCAATAGATAAACACTTAGGACTCTTTACACATTGTGGAAAAAAGGGCAACACAGAAGAGGGCTATAAGTTTATAAGAGCCGGAGGATCAGGGAATTTCCTGTGAGATGATGTCTGTTACACATCAGAAGCTCCATCAGTAAAGACTTACCAACACGAACATTTAAATGTGAGCTGAACAAGGACGACATAAACAAACATGCCAAACTGGGAAGGGAAAAGCCCACAAGGTCTAACCCTATATGAAAGACTAGAGGCAATTGAGAAGAGTTAGGTGTGGGAAAAACAATCTACCCCAGAGGAAGATCACACCAATTGGTTGTTCAGTGCTGATCAGCACTGTAAACATGTATACAAGTAACATTATATACGCCCAATAGTTTATATTTGTGAATATATATGTATATACAAATGAATATATGCATCTAATAATGGTTGATTAAGAGTTTGATGGTGAAAAGGGAGGGCAAATTGCATTGTTTGGAGGAAAGTAATAGAAAGAAGAAATGATGTAACTAAAATACAGCCTCAATAATAAATAAATAAACAAATAAACAGACAAATAAATAAATAAAGCCACGTGAGCCAGCGGGCTATCAAACTAACCATGAGTAACTCACAAAGTTCAGCTACTTTGGTAAAAGGTGGACATCAGAAAGACATAGACACAAATTGCTAGAATAGTATTATAGTCTAGGGATTGTCATGAAAATTAGAGAACCAAGTAACAGCACAGAGAAAAGATCAGAAATTGGAATTTTTCATTAATTAGCTAATATGTCTGTTCCTCTGTTCTTTGTTTTTGGAGCTCATTCTGATTTATTCATTAGAAAATACAGCAAACATATTCAGCCATAGATTTCAGGATTTATTCCTAATGCACTGTGTGCTTTAAATTGAAAGATTTTGATCTGTAGTAAAAATAAAATCAGCATTGACCAACACGGTTTGTGTTAGGAATGGCATTTCATTATTATGTTGATGGAAGATTCTTATGTTAGTGGCAATGCAGCATGACAGCAGTAGATAAATATTAAAGAAAACTATTGTATGGATCTCTACTTCAAGAAATTGATTTTCAATGGATCTTATTTTAAGTCTTATTCTGAAAAGAGGCCAGTAGTGTTTTATAAAGCAAACATTTTATACTTGAGAAAATCAATCTTGAAAAGAAAGGAAAAAGACACAAAAGAAACATGATTTGATTCAAAGCTGAGTTTTCCTGCTGCGTCTCAGGTCAGTGGTTTTATACAGAGCATGGGCAAACATCATCCCCTGTGTCCAGAGCAGTCCCCGAGATCTGACAAGGCTGGAAAGGAAAAGGACTTGAAGAAGGTCCGTAATTCTAATGTGTTCAAACCCCAAGAGGAGTCATTTTCAAAACATTGTATTCATACATGAAATTGGATTATGCAATTGAACTGCACATGAATCAATTGTTTCCTTAAACGTTTCTGATCTCTTCTGATTGTCGCTTTACAGGACAGGCAGCCCTACAAACTGTTATTTCCTACTTATCCCTGTGTAGTCTGTCAATTGTATTTAATAGGCAATCATTTGGAAGAGTATAAGACTGTAGGAGGGGGAAAATAGTATGCATTTCTTACTTTATATATGTCATTTATAGCCAAAGATAACGAGTTAGTAAATAGCAATGGGAAATGAATGCACATTGGAAAGAAAAATGCTTATCATGAAAAGTTATTCCCATGAGGGTCACACAGAAACTTACTTTATGAGGGCTCTTAAGGAAGCTTCTTCAAAACATATGTTTTTAAGGAATTTAATTTTCTGTGATAAAAATAAATAACTGTAATAATCTTATTATAAATAATAATTTATAATAATTTATAACTGCAAGTTATAAATATGAGTCTATTTCTAACACTCCAAATTACTATTATTAATAATTATTAGCTTTCATAATTCAATATTTAATAGTTTATGGTTGTCTTTACTTTAATATCTCAAAATATCACTTTTATTGATGTTATAAGGCATAAGGATTTAAATTCTCAATTGGAGTTATTAAAAGAGCTGATTTTTATGGCCGTGTTGAGATAGCCCTTTCTCCAAACTAATTGTCCTTGCTGTAGAAGGCCAGCGCCAAATGCTAGTTCTGGCCACTGAGTACCAGTTCTGTTTATAGTGCTAATATGCATCTATATTCTAACATATGAACAGCTACCCCTGAATTCTTTAAGGGAGTTTTGTATATCCTCTTTAAGGGCTTCTATTGCTTTCATAATATCACTTTGGAGACTTTGTGTTCTATTGATTTTATCTAATTAGGATTATGATACATATTTGAAGTTTGGAATTAACCTAAATACAGTGAATACATTTATTTGCAGAATTTGATTTTTGTCATACATTTTTATTCATAATATTTATTTTATATATTCCCGTGAGTTACTAATACTCATGCTTTAAATTTTCTGATGATTTTTAATATTCTGTTGATTATAAAATGCCTTTTGCATCAGGTAAGTGCTGAACAAATCAAATGCTTAATGGAACTGAAATAAAAGAAATTTTGAATATGTATAATATTTTAGAACAAGAACTCTACATTTCAATAGTTTTCTCTTAAACTATGCTGTTTTCTTTTTCCTTGAGGAAATTTTTTTGTAAATAATGCTATTCCAAAATCCTTAGGGTCATTTGCCAGAATGTTGCTATATCATCGATAAAAATGGAGCTTTGTTTTATACATAGGCATGGCTGTATTGTAGCATATGTTTCTCCTGCATGACTAGAGGAATTAAAGTGTGAATGATGCACATATATCATTTCTAAAATAATCTGGAAAAGGAAATAATTTTGGTGCCTCTTGTGAGCTATATGGAAATGAAGTCCATTTTATAATCAAAGGATCATTATTAGTAATGAAAATTAAAGCATCCTGTATAAATGATTTTTTAAAATCATGTCTTAAAGGAAACTTTTTTCCCTCAATGCACATTGATTTGACAAAAAGTTAACTTTCACCAACAAGTTGATTTCATTCAAATGCATATATGTGAAATGGAGTCATTTTTGGCTATTAAGAACAAAAAAGTCATGATTACTACGTCTTCAGGTAAAACAGATTTTTGTTAACTCCCACTGAAGTATGCCTTTGCCTGGATGAGAAATGATCTTTCTCTGCTCTCTTCTCATCTCTGGTGAGCAGAAACATTTTCAGATGGTACTAAATACGGCTTCTTATTCCAGTTGTTGTGAATTGTCCTTGAAGGAGGCTGGATATGATTTCCTCAGAGGGCTGTCCTAATCTTTGACATTTGAATGTGTCATCTTAGATAGGTCAAGGGACTTCAGAGATGTGATTGTGTTTACCAATCTTGAGAAAAGAAGTACATGCTGGATCACCTAGCTTTGCCCAATTTAATTGCATAAACTGTGAAAGCAGAGCCCCTTGCTATGCTGGGAATTTGTAAAGGTATGAGATGGGAGAATGGTATGGTGGGTGAAGCCAGGCTAGAATTTAAGATGCTGTAAGGAGCTTTGAGCCATGCTTTGGAACTAGTTGAGGCTGGAATCTTGAAAAAGAGAAAATTATGTAGCATTTTTCATTGTCAGAGAAAAATGTGGCCTCTGAGTGTGTGATTTTAGCAAAGAAATACCTCTGTTAGATTTCTGACCATCAGACTGCATGAAACTTGTGATATTTAAGCAAACTCTATAGCAACAGTGCCCTTCTAAGAGAAATCAGTTTTAAACTTGTATTTCTCGCATCATGATATACTCATTCCTTTCACTATGTCTTTCTTAAAATGTTCTATTTGGATTTGAGACTGTCACAACTTGCATTTATGTAATATTCACTCATCTTCCCTCCTGTCCTCCCAGATAAACCTTCACTTCTCCACACATTCAAATTTGCATCCTGATTTTAAAGCTTCCTTGAGCAGGGTTTGCGTTGTCTGTAGATTCTTATATACGCAGCCATCTTCTGGATTGTGCCTGACTTACAAGAAGCCATACTCTTTAATAACATTGACTTTCCCTTTCCAGCAACTATTATCCTGCAGAGCTTCTCATCTAGGAATAGGATTTCATGTCCACTTTTTTTCTCTATGCTGGGACATTTCTGGCTTGAGTTTGAGAATGTATTCTGCATGCTGTCAGCAGTGAGTTCACTGTAGCCGGCCTATTAAGTCTCAAAAACATTGGGTAGTAGTCATTCACTTCCCCCAAACTCTTACAATCTTTTCATCCATTTCCCTGGACCTTTGAAAAAGTGGTATGATATAAATATACCATTTAGGGCTATGTCTTCTGCAGTTCCTTAATAAGTTCACCACGACCAGCTGTGCACCTCTGTTAATTATTATCTGCTGATAAAGAAAGCATCTCTGATGAGTCCTGAGACATGCACTGCTCTATGCGCTATATGTGTAAAGTTAAGTCATTAGGGATCTGTTTAATACTATACACATTTAACAAAATAGTAGAAGTATGTTTTCTCCTACTCCTGTAGCTTGCCTAGCCATAGATTTTGGTCTCAATAGTGGCATCCAGAAATTTAGTCTCTATATTGGCATGAGGTATGGGTACCATCTTGTTGAGTGGGCCTTAAAGCCAGATAGAAAATAACGTTTGTCCCATTATTGCACCCAAGAGCTCGCCTGCTTTGGATTAATTAATATTGAGAGCATATTTTATCAGAAATACACAGAAACACACTCCCTCTCACACACACTCTCTCACACACAAATAAAACAAAATGAACAAACAAACAAAAACAGAATAGTTGGGAATGAAAGATATAGATTTCTCCTAGAAAGAGCTCACCAATTGGTTGTCAGTGTCAAATGATCTGTCTTAGAATCCTACATACAGGCATATATAAAGTTAGCATTATATACTCTGAACAGGTTACACGTATTAAGGAATATATATGTACAGGCATGAATGCACCATCACAGTTAGTAAAAAGAAGAGTCGTGAATTTTCAGGAGATTGGGGGTGAGCATAAGGACAGGATAAATTTAATTAAATTACAATCTAATTTTTTCAAATGTCATAAACAAACATTCTAAACAATTTCAAAGATTTATCTTAGGAATATGTTTATATGTGTGTGTGCATGTTCCTGCAGAGGTCAGAACGTGTTAGATCACCTGGATCTGGAATAGTGGATGCTGTGAGCCACCTCACATCGATGCTGGAATGCAGTCTCTGGTCCTCTAGAAGAGGAGTAAGGGCTCTCAGTTGCCAGGTCATCCTTCCATCCCACATTCCTCTACAGATCCTTATTTCAAAATATAAATTTCTCCTTTTTCTTTTTCTCTCTTTTTTTTTCAAGACTGAGTTTCATTATGTGACAGCTTTGACTGTCCAGAAACTAGTTCTGTAAACCAGGCTGGCCTTGAAATCATTAAATTTTCTAAAATATCCTTAAGCAGAGAGCTATCCCAAGATTTCAAACTAAGGTCATATAGGTGATAATGATATTCTGTTGGAAGTTTTAGTTTTTGCATATGTACTATGTATGTTATATATGCTAGCAATTTTTCTTTACATATTAGATCCACTTAGAGTTGAACCATTTAGGTTGAGCATTTTCCTATCCTTTAATTTTTTTTTAAGTTTGTTTTATTAAAAATTTCCACCTCCTCCCACTTCGACCCCTCCCCCACTCTTAATCCCCCTCCCTCTCCAGTCCAAAGAGCAGTCAGGGTTCCCTGCCCTATGGGAAG
>LOEQ01003065.1:124983-139373 GCA_001685075.1 Bramus lutescens | reverse complement strand
CAGGGCAGGGAACCCTGACTGCTCTTTGGACTGGAAATGGAGGGGGGTGGGAGAAGGGGAGGGAATTGGGAGGAGGGCAGGAGGAAATTTTTAATAATAATAATAATAAATAAAATGCAATGTCATAAAATTAAAAAAGAAATATCAATTTAAAAAAAGTTTAAAAAAAAGAAATAGTAAGGAGAACAGAGAATGAGAAACACAGAGACAGACAGACAGATACAGACACACAGGGACAGACAGACTGGAAACACAGGAGTCTTTTGGAACCTCCTAGTCCACCCTCATTAACACACTTCCTTCAATAATGCCACACCTACTAATCCTTCTGAAATACTTCCACCAACTGGGGACCAATACTGCAAATATATGGACCTACGGGATTCATTCTCATTCAAACCATCAAGACTGATTTTGCTCATTGGATGGATATAAATATAAATATCATTTCATTCAAACAATGTGTTTTACCATTATGTGTGAATATGTTACACCCTTAATATTTCTCTTGAGTTAAAAATAGGATGTCATTACAGTGATAATTTCTGTAGAAAATTAGCATGATTATTTGATAAGTTTGAGATCTACAGTAATTTATCATGCTATGTATCAGTGGGAGTAGACTAAGTGAAAACCTTATTGAATCAGCAGGGCTTAATATGATTTGAAAGTACTCACTGCATATATTTTTCGTGCAGTATTTACTTGGGTATGTTACTACGACCTCCTCACTTTTTCCTTCACTTTCACTGCCTCCTACAACTATGGTCCAATGGCATGCAATTTTCTCCCATTGAAACAACGAGCAGTAAACAACTCTAGAAAGGTTTGTCCTTATCCAACCATCTAACAAAGCATCAACTTCTATGATTCATTCAGATACAGTCCTGCTCTGTGTGTATTTAAACACACATGGCCATAAATACAGCATATCCATGTGTCAGGGACAGAGACAAATACCACTAGAAACTGCAAGATCATCTTTGCAAGTAGAATCAATACGAACACACAGCAAGCGGTAATAAGTGAAAGAAATGGCCTTTATTCCCAAAGCTGTACTAACTTCTTTGTGACGTGAAATGGTATGAAGAGCTAAGCTTTAAAATGATTCGGTTTTGCTTTCAAGATCATTAGGCTACCACAGTCATTCATAAAGCAATTAAAAATATCTACACTACGAGAAGCTCTAGATAAATGAGATTTTTCTTCTACTTGAAATATATAAAATCATTAAATATTAAGGATAAAATTAATTTAGAAATAATGAGCTTCAAAAGAGACAGTTTATCATTGTTATATGACACCCTGCCATTTCCTAATTCTCTAGAACACATTAAAAGTTGGTTATAAAGGAAGGATAAATCCTCCAGAGTTCTGGGAAGAAATCAATGACAATATTGTCACTTGTCTTCATTTCATAAATAGAAGATAAATAACTAATTAAGCCAATAAATGATAGCTATAATGACAACAAAATTAATATTGCCAAATTCATATATGCAAATTCTGAAAGATAAGGAAACAAAACCATGAGTTAGTGACTGTTACCATATTTTCGTAACTATTTCCTTGATGTCTTTAAATGATCTTAAAGAATCAAGTATTTGAAAAAAACACGCCACCTATGTATGTGCTTCCATTGTAAAGCAGAATTACATTTCATGTCTGGAGTTGTACAACATCTATACCATGCATTGGAAAGTTCTGAAAGTCCTTTGCAGACTTTCAGGCCATGTTAAATGAAACTTTCCTTCATAAAGAACAGCAGTGATAGTTCCTGCCTCAGGCATGAGAATGGAAAGGATGAACTCAGAGAAAAATTACAATCATATTATCCCTGGATACCCCAGGGATAGAGATGACGGAAACAGAAAAAAAATCTTTGGTTTAGTGAAAATAATAAATCTTTAATCAGTTTGAAGAGGAGCCATCGCTATCAGCATGTCAGACTGACAGAAAACTGGCAAAGGTTATATCACTCAAACCTAATGTGGAACTGGGACAGAATGACAGCAGTTGAGAGAAATATAATCTCAGAAGTAGTGTATCCTTAAAGCTCCAATTAAGGACAACAGCAGGTGAACAAGAGTGAGTTGTTATGGAACAGATGTACCCTCTTGGTCCAATTTTAACTTTCTCTGAGGTATTTGTATATATTATTAAGACTCTCTGAAATAAGAGTAATACTTATTTATATTTGCCCACAACTTTACATTCAGCAAATACTTAAAATAGTGGAAACATTTCAGTTACTCTATATGGTGTAAATATTAAAATAATTAAAAAATTAGATTACAAGAAAGTAAGAACATAATATTTACCATAACCAAACATGTTGTGCTGATTGCTGCTAAGTTGTTGCATGTAATGTAAAAGTTCTGTTGAAGCAACTTCTGCGACTTTATGTGGGGATCATTATTCCATGGTCATGGCTATTGTCTCCAGACAAAGTCAATTTGAGTGACAATGAATGAATGTCTTTGCTGCATGCAATATCTTAGGGTGGTCTTTTGTGCATAAAATGTTCTTTAAAAAGCATAATTTTGTCAAATGAAACGAACATTCATGGGTTATTTAGTTTTTTAGGTTATGTAGATTATTTGCCTTGTATTAGGTAAAAGATTTTTAAAGAAGTATATGTAATTATCTTTGATAATGGTTTAAAAACCTGAGTTTATTTTGAGGATTTTACTTAACGTCTATCAACTATTCAAATTAAACATAAAAAAGAAAACATTGATAACAAAAGCCATAAATTGAAACATTAATTCGTGAAAGAACATGTTCTAATTTGAAAAGGGTTATATGTTTATGAAAATTAAGTATGTGTGTAAAACATTAAAAATAAGAAAGAACAAATTACTAAGTGATTTAATAGACAGTGTCATGTATATTGGTTAGACTCTATCAAAGTGATTTAAAAATAAAAAGAAAATCACACACAAAGTAATGTTTTCTTAAATGCCAGCATAACCTGCCTAAGTTTAAAAAGCTCTCTTTGAGTAAAGAGGATTTGTGAGTGAATGAAAATACTGATAAAGGTGTATTGAGCAGAAACTAGCCCCAATGTTCCACTTAACCAACAGTAATAGGTTCGTGAGTTTGGTTCAAAGAATCCCATCTGAATACATACTTCTTGTAGTAGCACTAAACACTTACATAAAAATTCACAGTAAGGAATCATTTAAAGCTAAATTGAGCTTGGTTTTCCTTCAGCTATTACTCCTTTTAAAAAACAAAGGAGAAGAACCTCACACTGAAATGACACAGACTTTACCAATTTTAGAGGAAATTAGCGATAGCTGAATGCTGTCATTCATGCTTGTCATCTCATCAACCAATGAAGTAAAAACAGGAGGATAGGGAGTTTAAGGTCAACATAGGCTGCAAAAGGCTTGATCTCACCATGATGGTGGGGTAGTAGAATATAACATGAAAGTACTTTAAAATACAGAATGTGAACTATACCACGTGAACAAACCTTGAAACAAAACAATATCAGATAGGATAATGACTGTAAAAACTTGTTGATCAATGAATGAGCCATCTTAAGATCTTAAGGCAGTCAAATAGGGTAGTTATCAAAACATTGAAAAATTTGCTAGCTGAAATATAGATTTAGTAAATTTGAAATGAGTTAATATGACACAATTGATTTTAAAGTTGACCCAGGTTAAATGTTACAATAGAGCTCTAACAGTACCAGGACAAATAACCTCTCTGCTTCATGTGTAGGCTTGCTTCTTTGATGAATTCCCCCTGTGCATCACTATCTTTCTAAAGGAAGAATAGTTGTACCTAAGCCTAACCTCTGTTATACTGAATCAATAAGAAAAGGAATGTCAATTGTGAGCATTATCTAAATTCCTTATGTTGTTTCTATTCCACGTTGTTCCCTATGACTTCCTTATTCAGTTTCTTAAGGCTAGTTTTACTATTATTTGATATTTTTAAGGCCATCATAATTCATCTAGTTAGTACCATGTGACCCTCGAGAGCATGACAAGCATAAAGAAATGATAGTCAAAATCAAAACCAAAACGATGGAGAAAATACCCAAAAATGGAATGAGGGCTTGGAGGCAAAGGAAGCGGAACAGTGGGAGTGGGGAGAATTACATGACAATCAAGGATTTAAACATATGGAATCCATGTTTAAAATATAGTACTAAAGCTAATTAGTTAATTGCAATTAACATAGACTAAAGGAAGTAGGAAAAGCACAAGGCTTGGTGACAAAGGATGGGAGTGTGCAGAGAACAGCTATGGGAGAAAATTGGAGAGGGGGTGGTAGTCTTAACCTAGCAAAGAAGCTATGCGAGATACTCTCCCAGAATGTGATGCTTGTCTGGGGAATAAGACTTTCTCTGTAACTTTCACCTCCAAATAATGACCTGGAGACTTAGTATTCATCATGAAAGCTTTGTCTTAGCTTACACTTGTCTCGCTAGCATTTATAACTTAACCCATTTGTTTTAATCTAGAAAGTGTCACATTGCAGGTGGCCTCATCTGTTCATATTGCTCATACAGCTTCCTCCACTTCCTCCTGGTGATTCCATCTTCTTCCTTGAGTTTTTTCTCTGCCTGGAAGTCCCGCCTGCCTAGCTATTGGTCGTTCAACTTTTTATTGCACCAACTGCAGCAATCTATTTTTACACAGTGTACAAATATTTGACAAAATACTTGTTATATTGTCAGCTACTAATGAGCTCACTAGATGCAGACGAAATACAACTGAAATATAATGTGTAAATAAGCGCTCATACTGTAGCTCTGGCTGACCTTGAAGTCTCAGTTCTCCTATCTCTGTCTTCTGAATTATGAAATTAATAGTGTTTGCTACAACAATATGGACTGAAAAAGTTCAGGTGAATGTAATTATCTGAGTTATAAACAATCATCAGAAGGTCATTGAAGAAGATGAGCCCACCATTCTTCGTAGAAAAGTTCATTACCAAAAGACAGCTCTGGCAAAACTAAATGAGTCAGCAAACCAAACAAAAAGGCATGGGCATGAGAAAGGGACAGGCCAGGAGACGGAGTTAACTGTACCAGGAATAACATTATAGAAGACAAGGATCAGAGGAACCAGGATGTAGGAGCGAAAAATATGTGAAACTGATACATAACTCACTTAATTAATAAAAAGGAAGACAATGGAAACTAAGATTTGGCAGGATTCAAGTTGCCACAGTGGCTTTTCATCCTCTGTCTTCTGCAGCAGCACAATACAGTGTTTCCTGTGTTGATGTATGGAGAAGCTATGTGGAGCTATAGATGCTCCATATTGTGTATGTGTAGTTAGCTCAAATTCCACAAACTAAGCCCTGTATTCTAGGCTTGATTTTACCGGCAACTTGCTCTGTTCTTAGATGTGACACACAGGAAACCTGTTTTGAAACGAATGTTGTGTTCTCAATTTGACTGCATCTATTATCAACTAAACCTAAGCTGTTAGGTGCAGTTTTGAGGGATTTTCTCAGTCAGATTTTAGGAAGAAGGAAGATTCACCCTAGATCAAGGCCACATCGTATAATGGCAGTCCACATAAAAGTCAGAGGAGAAGAATGCTTTAATCTTTGCCTGCCTGTCATCACTCTTGTTAGGCACTTTGTGTATCCTGTTGCTAAGCACAATATGAATACAATTAATTTCCTCACAGTTCAATGTAGACAGAAAACAAGCAGCTTTCTATGAAATAACTCTCTTGTGTTGAAGAGCTACTGAACAGGTACCAGACACTTAACTTTCAGTTGTGAGTCAGCACTGGAACCCTAGAACTACGTCCTGTAAGCCAGTTTCATAAACACACACACACACACACACATACACACACACGGGCACACTCATAAATCACATATTTATATAAATATATATATGCGTGTGTGTGTCTGTATGTGAGTGACTTAAATATATATGATATATCAATATATAACATACAGATATATGGACATAAAATATATATCACCAGTACATTAATATTATGAGTTCCATTCCTTTCATGATCCCTGACTAATATACTTGCTATCCAGATTCAAATCTTCTTAGACACATTCCGTCATGTCTAAGAACTGATTTCTTTTTGCCAAATAATTACTACATATTTCCATTTGGCTACTCTGATCTTTATGATTCTTCTAGAATTCTCATCTGACTACATTCTACATTATCAATAGGTTTTTTTATATATTAATTCTAGATTAAAGATATTTGTCAGATAAAGATTAAAGTCAATGAATTAATATCTATGGGATTCACTGGTAAAATTCAAGTGTTGCTTTATTGATATACTGATCAAATTAGTTATTAATAATTTCAAATGTCATTGATACAGATTAAGCTAAAACGGAACTAAAGTTTTTAGACAAGTTATGCATATTTTAAAGTTATTAGTATATAGACTTTTGTCTTTGATGGCTAATGGGCTTTGGCTAATGTCTCTTCCTTTATCCTCATAGAGGTGTTGATAAATCAAAAAACCAAGTGATTTGCTCTGGCTGACTAACGATAGACTCATGCAAAATGCATCCTGTTTTTTTCTCTATGGATACAGAGTAAGGGAAACACTCCTCCATTGCGAGTTTTGCAGACTTGTACAGTCACTTTGGAAATCACTATGGTGCTTTCTCAGAAAATGGGGAATCAATCTATCTCAAGACCAAGCAATATCACTCTTGGACATATACCCAAAAGATGCACACTCATACCACAATGACATATGCTCAAGTTGTGTTCATAGCAGCATTATTTGTAATAGGCACAACCTGGAAGCAGGCAAGGTGTCCCTCAGCTGAAGATGGATAAAGAAAATGTAGCACATTTACAAAATGGAGTACTACTCAGCAGTAAAAAACAATGACATCTTGAAATTTGCATGAAAATGGATAGAACTAGAAAAAAAATTCTGAGAAACACTAGTATATAACCGACTTTCTTCTGAACTCATTACAGTATGAACTCCCACCGTACTGAATTTACTTTCCTAAAGAAACAATATTTTCCTCACTTCAGCAATAATTCTCTTGTAGAACTTTTAATCCACAGCTTTCTGTAAATTTGTAATGTCAGAGATGTTTTCCTCAATTTGCCTTTTAACTGACTTTTTAAATCTCATCATTGTTTTTTGTTTCCTCATGTGTTTTTAGCAGTTCGGCTCTGTCTCCTTCCTGACCCATCCTATCAGCAATATGTCGTTCTCTACTCAATTGACACATTCCCCTACAGTGATCCTATTTGCCACCATAGCTGTAGCTAGTCTTCACATATAAAAGATTTTTGAATATGTGTTTAAATTTCTGGAGAGATCATTATATATGTCTTCCTCCTTTATAAAGTCTGTACAAACCTCATTTAAATATGAAGGCACTAAAGACCACAGATATAGAATAAAATTCTTACCATTATTAACAAAAGGGAAATATCATTATGCATCATTTCAATTTACGTATCAGAACCATAGTCAGAAAAGTAGCATGGTGCTGGCATAAAAGCAGACACATAGAAAAGTGCAGTAGAACTCAAATCCAGATATAAGTTGGCCCAACTGTACTTATCTAAGTAATGACAAAGTTGCCAAAATTAGACACTGAGTAAAAGACACCATATTCAATAAATAATGTGAGACCACTGGATTTTTAAAATGTAGAAAAATGAATCCAGATGTTATCTTTCATCTAGGACATAATAAGTTCAAATGAATTCAAGTTCTCACACACAAAACCTGCAACTGGTAAATTAAAAAAAATATGGATCACACTTCAACTTACAACCCCAGGTAAGGACTTTGTGAACAGCTGTCCAATGGTGCTTCAAATAAGACCAAATCAAATTCACAATGCTTCTTATGGCAAATGGAACTGTGAAGTAAATGGATAGGCAGCCCAGAGAATAGTAGAAAATCTTCCCTAGCTATTCATTGGACAGATGATTACGATTGCGGTCTAGAATATGCAAATAACAAAAACCTAAACATAAAAATTAAGAACAGGGTGTGAAACAGAATAGAATATTCTCAATAGAAGAAATGCAGACATCTAGGAAACAACCGAAAAGTATCTCAACATCTTAAGCTTGGAGAAAAATACAATTTAAGCATACTTAAACAGTAAATCTCAATGCAGACAGATCTGACCATTAGTACTAAAATTAATGACAAAAATTCTGGTTTGTTTGTGACTAAAGAAATACACTTAAACGTTGTAGGTGGTAGTATAACTGGTCACTGTAGAAATCAATCTAAATGTTGCAAAAAAAAAAGTAGAAATAGAACTCCCATATGACCCAAGTACAACTCTTGGACATACAAGCAATTGAATTTATAACCTACCACAGAGCCACTTGAACATCCTTGCTAATTTTTTCTTTAAATCTAAGAAATGGAACTGTTTTTCTACTAATAGTTGTTTGGTGATAACTTTTATTGTCCATTCCTTAATCGAGTTTTCTCAAATGACTCAAAATCAAATCAACTATGTGAGACATCCTCTGTGAGAATCTCAAATATGTATTGTGGTTATCACCTCATTTCCCTTTTGTTTAGTTCTTTTGTTCTTTATTTTTGTTCCTCAAAATTGTATGCAGTCTATTGATATGAAGTTTTACAAATAGTAAGCTTATTTGCACATATGAGGGATGGCAGAGGAGAATATCTCGTGGGGTAATTTATTAATACATGCAATGCTCTTTCTTCACCTGAACTCTATTTACTATAAAAATAGAGCATGTGATGTCATTGGTTGTGACTACTAAGCTTGTATATGAGAAATTGGCTTTATATGACAGTGTTTTTTCTTTTAATTGAAAATGTATTTTCATACATTATATGTGATCATGTGTCTCCTCCCCCAAATCATCCCAGATCCTCCTCACCTTCAGAACATCCAGTCCTTTATCTTCTCTTTACCTCGCTTTTTAGAAATCAAGAAGTATATTTTAAAAAACAGAATTAAAAATATTAAAAGCACAAGAAACATACAGAAAAAACAAAACCATGAAAAAACAAAATTTAAAAAAAAACATAATATACAAGAAAAAGACCAGTAAGTTTTTAAAAAATAAAATAAAAACAAAAGCTCAAGCAAAACAATGTATGCCAAAGTTTCTAAAGTGTTTCTTAAATTCCTCCCTTTAGGAAACTTGGAAAAGGCATGCCCAAGATGGTCATTTAGTGTGTGTGTATCTTTTCAGGCTTTCATAATGAGAATCTATGATTTCATAGCCATCAAGTCCTTTTATTCTAATCATTAGTTCCTGAGGATTTTGTCACTGAAGATCTATTTTAGGTATAAATATTCAACACAGCATTACTTGGAATTGAAGACCAAATATACAGAAGAATTTATATCATGATACAAAGTTACAAGAGACAGCAGAGACATGAGACTAGACCATAAGATAAAGGAAATAAAGTCTGGCTAGGATGCTTACCTTGAGAACATGGCTAAAGATTTGAGTTACTTAAAGAAGCCATTAAATCAATAGAAGTGGTTCTTTTCTAAGTCTAATTAGGACTCCCAGTGAATGTTACTCCTTACCTCTGCAGGATTCAGTAACTTATATTATTTCACAAAACGTGGAATATTGTTATACGGACCTTTTGATGCAAAACTAATGTCTCTCTAGGTTATAATTAGTGAATTATCTCAACTCTAAAGGAATTCACTCAAAAGAACTGAGGAAGCTTTTTTATGATTAGTGCAAACATTTCCTCGAAGAGAGATACAAAAGTTTTAGTCAAATCTGTGAACATCCAAAAGTCTTCTCAGAGGAAGTATTGGATCAATAGTCCTTGGAGCTCCCAATTAATCACAGCTTGATTGAATTTAAAATATAGTAGAGAACACAGTTCCTGTGTGACACTAAAATCAATGTGTTTGTTGGAGTGAAAACAAGGGAAAAAAAGAAGTTGACATTATTTTTCTCTTTATCAGGTTTTGTAGAACACGATGAGAAGTCCCATGAGAGTGGACTGTCTCCTCTGATGTTCCTCTGTCCCAACCATTCTCTTGAGGAGCAGTAAAACAGGCATCTTAAAATGTGGCATTCAATTGAAAGTTGGAATTAGAAAAACAACTTTTAGATAAAGGATTGAGAAAGTATCTGACCACTCTTGAGTGTGCAGTAATGCTCATGATCACAGAAAATCTAAAGGAATATAAAACATTTAAGTCACAGGTAAAATAAAGTATCTCTTATTTTAATTCTGTGAGTGTGTATGCATTTGCACCTCTACGTATGTATTTACATGCTGATACCCATTGATGCATCAGGTGCTCTGGTGCTAGAGTTACAAGTGGTTGTGGAGTAACCAGTGCAGTTACTTAGAATCAAAATCCAGTTCTCTGCACGAGCAGCAGATGCTCTTAGCCACAGAGACAAGGCTCCAGCCCAGGTTTCAATTTGCTAACAGAGTGGACACACTGTGAATGTCACTTCAGTCGTTTGATGTTGTATGTCTTCCTCTCATATTCCTCCACTTTTATTTAGTATGTTCATGTGTTAATATGTGCCATTCTTTATGATCATTTTATTTAAATGACTTCATACATAAAATATCATAGATTAAGATTAATGTGGCCTTGTAACCAAACTTTGCCTAGTCCTACACATTATAGTTAGGACAGCCATTCTGAGACTGAAAGCTTTGCTTAAGGCTTTTCAGTATCACTGTATTTACATTTCAGTACACATAACCATCCTAAAGCAAGTGGAAAATAGTGCTTAAAAAGAAAAGTAATTAATTTCATATTGTTTATCAAGACTCGTGTGTTATTTACCTGTATTTGCACTTCCTTACCACCACCTGTTTTCTGTTCTTCTTTGCCTTCCTACATGTTATAGTAAATCTGCACCTAAAGTTATAATATATATTGATATAGAGACTATATTAGGCTAGCAACCTAATATGAGGAAACACTAGCTTTTCTATTTCTATGCCTGAGATTTAATGACTTTAAATAACATCACATAGTCTAAGTCATCCATTTTCCTGAAAACTTTATAATTTTGTATTTCTTTAAATATGAATAATATTCCATTTTATATGTTACCAAATTTTTAGTTTCCATGTGTCTGTTGATAGACAAATGCTGGGACAATGGTCTTTTATCCTGGTATTATTTTTAATAAAACACTATATAAGTGGGACAATGAGAAGAGAAAAATTCTGGGAGAAGGAAAGATTTAGTCTGTAGTTGTCATCCAGACACAGAGGCAACAAGATGTGAATGCCTCGCCGAAAAAGGTATCGAGCCACGTGGCTAACACAGAGAAGAATTATGGGCTTATATTAGATGATAGTTAATAAGAAGCCTGAGCTAATAGGTCAACCAGTTTATAATCAGTATAGACCTCTGTGTTTATTTCGGATTAAAGTGCTGTGGGACTTGGTGGGACACAAATCTCTATCAACAGACAAATAAAGCAGCAAAAAGCATCTACTGGCATATATCTTTGTAATAGTATAAGGACTTTTCTGGGTACATACATACTCAGGAGTGGTACTTAATTTCTGAAGTTGTCTGTAAATTCTATATGTCAGTCCCTCTGTAGGAGGAGGGCCGAATTGTTGGTTCCTGGGTGCTCAGCCCCAAAATAATCACACAGAAACCATATTAATAAAAGCTCTTACATATTAATTTAACCCATTTCTATTAATCTGCGTATCACCACATGGCAGTGGCTTACCGGGTGATTTTTCCAGCGTCTGTCTCAGGCAGAGGATCCATGACTTCTCCCTCTTCGCCTTCCTTCTCCCAGCATTCAGTTCAGTTTTCCCCAACTATCTAAGTTCTACCCTATCAACAGGCCAAGGCACATTCTTTATTCATTAACTGATAAAAGCAACACATAGACAGAAGGACCTCCCACACCATCCCTCATCTGAACTATGGTATGTAAAGATGTCCTCATATTCTGTGGACTCTTGATGCTCTCTTTTGCTATACAGAAATGGTTGTTTTCATGCCATGCCATTGGTTGATATTCAGGACTAGCTCATGATTAATTGCTACTGAAATTTTGTTCAGAAAAAATTCTGCTTATCTCAAAGCCTTAAAGAGCATCCCTATACTTTATACTAATTGGCTAAGTCATTTATCTTTACATTAATTTTTTAATTCGTTTGGAATTGATTCCAGTAGAAGATACAATAGTGATTCTACTTTTAATTCTTTATAGGTAGGTGATATACTTATGCCAGCAACACTTGTTGAAAATATTCTTGTATTTCAGTCTAACATTTTGTCTACTTCTCAATGCTTAGGTGGCCACAAAATTGTTGCTTTACTTTAAAATGCATTTATGACCATTTTTATGCCTTATTTACAGTTGTTATAAGTCCACCAAAAATAAAATAGAAAAGATCCATTTCTTTATGTGCCTTTGATATTGAATTATGAATCCTCATTTTATTATTTGTACATTGTGCAATAAGCACTCATACTTGCAAGCCTGCCTAAATGTACAACTCTCAAGTTTGTATTTATGGCTTCACAAATTGAGCAAAGACTGCAGAAGGGGTCATTTTATTTTGAAAACTAATCTTTTAAAAATTAAAATAACCATGGAATGTTCAGAAATGAATATAACATAGGGAGGTATTCTGATATGGCTTTAAACACAGCTGACTGTAATCCAATATAATTTTAGAGTAATTATTTTAGAGACAAAAGAGATAACTTTTAATGTAGGATCAACATAAAGTTACTCTTCAAATATGCTAATCTGATGATTCCTTAACAATAATAACAATGAATCTCTGAAATGAAATTGTGTTCAACTTAATTATAGTATCACCAAAAATATAACAAGAAATTGAGCTCTAGCTTAAATACCATGTTATAAATGGCTTGGCTGTTTAAGTAACTTTACAAATTAAAGCTAATTGACTTGACGCTTGGAAAATGATACAGTGTATCATTAAATATATTGAAATTTGATTGGTCTTTAATTCCAATATACTGTTTTGTGGACAGTCCAAGAAAATGTTGCAGGCAGATTGTCAATTCAGAGTGTGAGGAGTTCACAATAATAAAGACATCCTTGACCAGTTCAGATTATGAGTGAAATCCTCACCACCCCTCCTGTCCCTACACACCCAGGCAGAGCAGCTTGCCAACGACGAATGTAGAGTCATTTTCATCTTTCCATTTTCTGTATTGCCAATTATCCCTTATTATGGAGACGTTTTTAGTGTAATGAATGCTGAAATGTTAGTATGCTCATTATACTGAAACTGCACAGAACAACACTTGCTGATCACCACTGGTTTGTCAGTTGTGAAATCTCAAGAATTCCTTACTCGACTGACTTCAAGCTCATACTACACAAAACATTCTCTCAAACTGGTACTATTTCTTAAACCAAAGTCCTAACAAAATGTCTCAAATGACACAAAATAAAAGAAAGGTTAATGTGGCTTGCATACAGGACAGTCTACACCACTAGAAGATGAAAAAGAAAGCATTCATCCAAATCTGTGTCCAGTACTCCATCCTTATGAAAGTCTGCCTTACCTCTGTATTCTGTTAACCAGCATCATCTGATTCACTGTGCCATCACTTCTGGAAATTAAAACTCTGTCACAGCCATGTATGCATGCTTTCTTCTATTTAGGTCACTATCTAATTGAAGAATTGCTGTGGTAAATTTGTCTGATTTTCTTCTGGCTGAAATCAGAAAATATTCTGTAGGAAATTGAGAAAGTCATGTGAAAAGACTGTATGGCACTAAGCATCCACTTATTCCTCTGTCCCCTTGGTCCTGACCCCTCAATTTTGTAGGTGAAAAGGACAGTTTTACTTTCAATTTCCATGTTAATCCTGGTCTTCTGTGCACACAAATTTTCATGTATGCAGTCAATCAGCTGTCCTATCATAATACTAAGGGATGCACAAGCACCAACAAAAATTGCTTTATAATCTGTTTTCATATTTGTGACATGACTTGGGTAATATGAAAACTTAAGTTAAAAATCTAATAGTTTGGTTTTAATAATCAAATATTGAATGGTTTATGTGAAAGAAGTCCCTCTTTCTTTCTAATCTTTTAGAAGATGTTTATAGATAGATATTTATTCAAAGTATGACATAGAATCTATGTATTAGCACTTCAGTCTATCATAGAAAGTTCTGCAGCCCTGCAAAAACCACTAAGTATTTTCTTATGATTTTGGAAACAGGATCGGACCAGAGCAAAACATCATTGGATTGCTGTCACTAAAAGCACATTTCCCTCGCCATGGAATTGCATTTGATCAATTTGTACTCTCAATGTAGGTGAAAAACTCAGCTCTCTGGGACTTATTTTGGAGAGTTAGGCCTGATATTTGAAGGCTTTGCCCTCATGGCCTAGTTAATATCACACCAGTGATTAAATTTTTAAAAGGAAG
>LOEQ01003065.1:103096-116597 GCA_001685075.1 Bramus lutescens | reverse complement strand
AGAATTCTCCTGTTCTTATTGCATCATTTCTACTTCCTGTCTGGTTTTCCCATCCATCCTTCCTGCCTGGCCAATCAGTGTTTATTTAAAACATGATTGACAGAATACAGATAACTCTCCTGTACCAAAGAACTTTTTTGTTAATTTTAGAATCTATGCCATATCTCATTTTGCATTGTTATTAGCATTTTTGTCTTTTATTTGATTATAATGTTTTTACTGCTTATATCTCTTAATCTTAGATTATATAACAGTAATTGTAAATTTTACAATGCTGGATGCTGTATATTTAAATATTCTCAGTGTCCATGGAATTTATTTTGGAATTAAATATTTTCAATTCCACTTAAGCATCTTAAATAAAGAGTAGAATTTATTGTTTTTACATAACGTTGTTTTATCTGCAAACAATTTCTAATGTAAAAACAACAGTAATTTCTAATAGATATTCATGGTCCAGTGTATGCTTAGAAACATGAATTAGCATTAAACAAACATCTGTGCATGTTGGTAGGAATGCATAGCATAGCCAAGACTCAGTGTAACACTGTTTATTTAGAAACTTACAGTATATGTCTATTTCCACCAACATTTCAAATTTGTTGTTATATTCAATGAGCATCTCGTTCAGGTGTGTCTTTCAACCTGTCACCTTGAGTAAAGTCTGACAGAATTATTTCATTGTTAGAAAGGTAGTACTAGAATTTATAGTTTTCCTAAACTTGAGTTTGTAGCTATTCTTAGCCGATCAGAGCAGTTCCCACATAACAAATTTATAGAGCACAGTATTCATTCCCACAAAGTGATAAGCATGACAGCTAGTCAGGGGGTGCTAGATCACATATTCTTCTGGATGAATAAAATATTTATATAATCCATGTGTATATGACATCTACCAAAACTGAATGATGATAATTTGAGCACTACTGTTTTGATTATTGGCAATGCCATTATGATATTAAGTTATTTAAATTCTGTTGGATTTCTTTAAGCAAAATATGTATATTAATGCAATATGACTTAGCCCTTAAATTATTTTGCTAATTTAGTGTATTGTATTTCCAAAGTATAAAATAAAAGTGTTAATATGCAGTAAGCTATGGACATCAAGACATTTATATGTACTGTAGTAGAAGTTTCACAGCTATGTTTCTTTTATTATTCTTCTCTCATACATTGTATCCTGACTTAAGTTTCCCCTTCCTTTATTCCTACCCACCCTTTTCCCTTTCTCTCAGATCCACTTTTTCTCCATTTCCCTTCAGAACAAATTATGCCTTCCAGCGATATTAACGGAAAATGGCATAACAAGTTACAATAAGGTTAGACACAAAATCCCATATCAAGGCTGGGTGAGGTAACCCAGTAAGAAGAAAGGGGTCCTAAGAGCAAGTGAAAGTGTCAGACACCTCTTCTTCACTTAGGAGCTCCAGAAGAACACCGTCACACAACCATAGCATACTTACAGAGGACCTACCTAAGCCCATACAGGCTCTGCGGTGGTTACTTCAGTCTTTGTTAGCCCCTGTCAGCCCTGCTTAATTCATCGTGTGGGCCATGTTCTCCTGGTTCCTACAATCTTCCCAACCCTTCTTCCATAGGGTTACATGAACGCTGCCTAATATTTGGATGAGGATCTCTGCATCTGCTCCTATCAGTCGCTGGGGGAAGCTTCTCTGATGTTGAGAACAGGCCTGAAATTACTTGGATTTTTGTACATGAATGCTGGGCAAAATGCAAGGCTTTAGTGACATTTTTGTGTAGAAAAGATATAGCAAAATTGTAAGACGATAATAAAAAATTATCATCGGCCTTTGGTGCTGCTGAATTGACTTCCTATCCCCATTTTCTTAGAAAAACAAACATAACAAAAACCGAAAAATCCGGCAAACCTTGGTGTTTGTAAACGAGGAAATAACTTCTGATCTATACAGATACCAGAGAAGTGACACAACTCTGATACTGAGGTTCTAGTTCTGTCATAGAAAAAAAAAAGATAACAAAAGAAATGGGCTGATCATTTTATCAGGTAGATTCCTATGAGTTTAAATTGAGTCTGAAAGCTACTGTCATGTGCTTTGTAAAGGGCTTGAATTCCCTGCCAGATTGAGTACTTAACTACTTCTATGTGTATTCACAAAGGGTTTAACATGTGTTAAAGGTGAAATGCTTAAAATGTGTTCGTCCCATCTCCCTGCTGTTGAACTACCTCTTCATTTACTTCCTCAAATTGCCTGGATACACCCAAGTAATACCGCCTTGTGTCTTATGTGTCTACATATGCATGTTTCTATGTTGTGTAAGTATGCTATTAATTATGCCCTTAGCATTGCTACTAATATTATACATATGAATAGATAGGGAAATATGAATATACATGTATTTATATGTAAAAGTAACACATAAACTTATATATGGAAAAGACACATGTATTTCTAATTTCCTGCATCAAAAAATTAAAATACAAACTTACTTCTGGTTTTGGACCCTGGGTTAAGTGCTTTTAACAGTCAAGTAGTGAGATTTTGATGTATCCACAATGTTTACATCATAACTATAATGTATGGCTCTTATTCTATTGTTATAGTTATTGCTACATGAATATTTTATTCAGAACAGGGAAAATGCCCATATCAAACATATCTCCTGCTATTGCTACCAAAATGCTTTATACATAATAGAGGATGAATTATTGCTCTGTTAGGCATTGAAATTACATAACTTTATGAAGCTCAGATTCAATTTCATTTTCCCTCTTATGCCATATGGATTATTAATAATAATTACTATTATTACAAGTGAAAAACTTAAAGTGGTTATAAAATTAAATAATATTTGATAATTATTTTCATAGATCTGCCAGTCAAATTTCAAGTAGAATAGTTGCCTCACAGGAGTCTATAGTAAGCTTGAAAATGTAAGTAATAATAATAATTTACAGTAATAATTATTCAGAAACAGCTTTAAAGCACAGAAATGGTGGTTTGGGTTCAAATTCTAAAATTGAAGTGCACTCTTCTATCATTAGCAATGCTGGATATCATAGTTTTCTTACAGTATCGCTGTAGAAGCTATTCAGATTGTGACTTTGAGCCTCAGTTTAGCTTTGCTGATGTGCTTTATGCATGTGCTTAGTATGTGGATAAGGACTGATGGCAAGTGTAAGCTACTTTTCAGGGATCATGCTGTATGTACTTAAGAAAGCTTCAGAAATGGGTGCCCACTGTTTATTACCCTTCATCCATAGTCATGAGAGAACAAGACAATTACCTCCTAACTGGAATCTCAGCTACTTGCTAAAATCTATTTTCAGATAAATTTTTTCAACACGACTACTTCAATTAAATAAGTTCTCTGTCAAAATTCACATTTTAAAATAAGGTTTCTATTTGAAACATAATTGCATCACTTTCTCTCCCTTCTGTTTTCTCCCTTTTCCTTCTGAAGTCCTTTCCTTCAAAGTCTTTCAATGCACCCTCTCATTCTCAAATTGATGGCCTTTTTTCTTTGAATATTATTGTCATATACATTTGTCTATATATGAACAAATACATAAAGATACAAATACAACCTGTTGAGTTAGTTTTGTTATTTGTGTAAGTATTGTTTCAGTATTTGATAACCACTTGGAAGGCTCATTCTCAGAAAGGTTAATTCCCTTTCCTCGGTGATCGCTTGTTTCCTGTAGTTCTTATCTTTATTCATCTAATTCTGTGAATTCTTGCTTGTTTCAAAGCAAGTATCCTGGTACTCTTTTGCAGTCTTTCTGTCCCCTCTTCTGTGATGTTCCTCTATGCTGTAAATGCAGGATCCCAGATATAGATGCATCATCTGAAGTTGCGCTCCCATGACACATTAGTCCCTTTAGTTTGTCTCATTGTGGTTTTCTCTAATGGTCTCTATCTTCTGTAAATTTTTGCTTTGTTTGGTTTTCATATGCGGTAATAGCTACAGTTGTTTGTGGATATATAAAAGATATTTAGGACATAGTTAGAGTTATTTTGGTCTAGAAAAGTGGTAGTATCAGATTCTCTTCTAAGATTCATGACCTCTTCCTTTTTCACATCCAGTAAAATTTTGATTTTGGAGAGTTATTCATTGAGTGCATGGGGTCTACATATGAGAAGCTCATGATTCTTTCCATCATGTTATCATTGTCAACTATGTTAATAAATGTTGTTGCAATTTTAACTTTTTTGAATTTGGCTTTTAATCATGTTTGTAAAAAAGAAAGTGCGAAAGTCTGTAAAAGGATGATATTGCTCTTCTTATTTCTCTATGCCAACTTTTTGCTAATGACCATTTCAATCACAGAGTTTGGACAAATTGATTATGTAACTTTCAAATAATCAGGAACTGTACTTAAATTTTGGAGTGGCCTATGAAGCCCAAACTTTTCATAGGGCCCTGGATCATAAAGCGCATTCGAAGATCCAATTTCCCTGTTTTCCTACCTTGATACTGTAAGAGGTGGCAGAAAGGATCAAAAAGCCATGTATATATTTTTCTCTTTTTGTTTGTTTTGAATACAGGGTTTCTCTATTATAAATATCCTTTCATTAAATTATAATGTACCAAATATCATTTTTATTGTCTATTATAGTCTTATAGACATGTCCCTGCAATGAGACACAGATGTGTTATTCTTTCAATAGAATTCATACTATTTAATTCAGTTAGATTTCAAATTGTTGATACGTGCAAAGGAGTATTGAATCTACAATTAGCTGAGACACGCTGCACACTGAACTGACTGGTTTATAATTTTGAGAGAAATTTCTTGACAGATTTCTTATCTTTATAATATGACTTACATACTTAGTTACTGCTAACAGAATGTTTGACTTTATTTCTCTGTTACTCATAAAATTCACTGACTGAAAGCAACTTAATGCAGTGATTTATTTCATCTTTGGGGCCATAGTTTGTCTTTGAAGAAAGTCAAGGTAGTAACCCAAGTAGGAACTTAAGCAAAAAACATAGCAAATGTTGCTTACTGGCTGATTAACTGGTTCATGAGTAGCTAACTTTCTTCAATAACCCAGGCCAACAATCTCAGGAATGGCCATGCCGACAGTGATCTGAATACCCCAACAAACATCAATCAAGACAATCTCTCATATTCACGGTTACTAAAAGAATAAACAGTGAAAATTTCTCCATTGAGGTTCACCCTCTCCAAGTTACTTTAGGTTGTGGCAGATGGACAAAAAAAAAAAGAAAAAAAGAAAAACGAACAAAACAAAACAAAAAACAACCAAACAGACAAGCAAACAAAATACTCACACATTAAAAGCAATACTCCTCAATGCGAAGCATAGAGATGCAAAATCAGTGAGGCTCAAATTAATCTTTACTTGCCTTATTCTCTGGAGAATAAGTATTCTCTTTATGTCCCCAGAAGGATATTATATAATAATAATATGAAGGGGAAAACCTAACAAACAATGTAAGAAATGTTGTTTATTACCTTCAAGAAATTTGCAGCCTATTTAGGGAGATAATGCAATTACATATAAATAATTTATTTGATCCTCTGTTTCATAGGCAATAAAATAAGGATGCAATTATTACACAGTAGTGTGGATTGGCAAGGTTGTATTAACAATGCTAATGTAATACGAAATAAAATTTGTATGAGATTATGATTAATGAAGTTTGCATCTAGATATTTAATTGGATCATCATCACTGTACTATCCTGTAGTGACAGATGGCATTGTAGATATGTGAATTCAAATGTGTTTATAGGCATGTATGTGCATTATACATGAATCCGTGTGTGTTGTGTTCCTAAGAGGCAGTCACTTATCAGAACACCTTTCATACAGTGATTGTTGTAAATCATTTCAATGGCATGTGAGTTTTTTCAATATTACTCTATTTAGATGTGGAAATAAATCAGAATAAAATAGTAAATGATAGAATTGATGAATTGAGAAAAATACACAGTGCTGCAAAATACAGACATGTTTTCTAAGTTAGCAATTGCCTTTATGGTAATGACACCATTTATGGATCCTCCTTTGGAAACCACTGTATTTTGATACCTGGAAGTAAATATCAGCTGTGCACACCCAGAAGGAAGTCTGGGGGAGTGCTTGCAGCTCATCTCTTTGAAGTCCTTTTCCAAACTCCAATGGATTTCCTCATATGCTTCTGGGGGGCAAGCTTGTGGATTCAGATACATCCGTAGCTAAAACATCACCCTCTGCTGCTGATCATATATGTGCAATAAATAAAGGGAACATTAAGGATTTATATCCAAACATTTTTTCCTCCTTTTCAACATAGCTAAGTTAGATTTAAACACAGCATGATTCTGATGAGAAAACATGAAAGTTGTTAAGAAAAGTTTAACTGACACAGTACTCAAAATAAATTGTGTAAACATCACATAATGCAATACGTGGCTTGTATGCTTCTTCATTCCTTGACAATTACCACATGCTTTTGGAACATCACCCTTGCTTTATAGGCAACAATGTCACACAGGTATTTCTTAAAGATGGTTTTCTAACAATGTATATATGTATGTCTCAGTGTATGTGTACATGTTAAGGCTGGTACTAATGGGATCACTGGGACCAGAACTGAGGTCCTATGCAAAAACCTAGTGCCTAGGAGCTCTTCAGCACTGGGTAGGGCTCACATCCACCAACTATGCTTTTGAAAGAATAATTTCTGTTTCTATGTGATGTTCAAATGCCTTTCAGGCCATTGTGTTGTGATGCACATTGATGACTAGTGGAAGACGTCCAGCAGTTTGAAAGTGATTACATCAAGCAAACAGAAAGCTGTAAGGAGCTGCGCAGTTAAAGTCAAGTGCAAGACTACTGACCATGAGCAACAGTGTTACTTTAGTAACTCCCAAGAAAGAAACAAGATTTGAGTCAATTAAGATGCAAGATACTGCTAGTGTCCTCAGATTCCACAAACAATGAGAACTTTACACTGTTGCCACTTAAGAGACATAATGAAAAATGTCCTTTGCCCCTTGATGCTCTAACATCAGGGAGGCTTTTGCTATGTTAAATAACTGCTATATTGCTAGTAATATGTGTTTATATATGTTAGACCACGATATTCTGCTTAATATAACTTCTCTATGTCTTATATAAATAGAAAGTTGTTGAATATTCCTAATATAAAAAATTTTCAAACAGTATAAATTTAAATATATCAATAATTATTAAACACCAAGAGTTCATAAATGACATTTTCACATTGTTTAAGTCACATGTTTTATCATAAAGGGAAATAAGGAAAAAAAATCCAATCATCTCAGATCTTTTTTGTTGTTCTTTATTTATTGATTTTTTTTATTGAGATATGCATTTTCTTTGCTCCCCTCCCTGCTTCTCCCCTCCCCTCAACCCTTCCCCAAGGTCCCCATGCTCCCAATTTACTCAGGAGATCTTGTCTTTTTTACTACCCATGTAGATTAGATCTAGGCATGTCTCTCTTAGGGTCCTCATTGTTGTCTAGGTTCTCAGGGATTGTGATTTGTGGGCTGGCTTTCTTTGCTTTACATGAAAAAAAACCACTTATGAGTGAGTACATGTGATAATTGTCTTTCTGGGTTTGGGTTGCCTCACTCAAAGTGATGTTTTCTAGCATCATGCATTTGCCTACAAAATTCAAGATGTGTTTTTTTCTGCTGTGTACTACTCCATTTACACATCTCAGATATGGTATTTTACACAAAAACAGAGATTTTTCAGTAGCTCTAAGATAAAGTTAAAGAAAGTGTCCTTTCATTGTGTTTCCCTAGAGCCATTCAGTGTTTAACCATTATTATTGTGGAATAACAATCATATAGTAATGTAACATTTTTAATCTTGCATTTTTTGTTGCAGAGGCATCCAATCAGATATTTGATTTAGGCATTAAAATTAATGATTTCTATAAGTACAAGTAAGCTTAAAACATGTCAAGAGCAAATTTCAGTGCAAGAAGTCCAGTAACATCTAGGGCCTCAAAATCCTTCAAATAATATGCATTGTCAACATGCTTATGCATTTATTTTTGAATTTTAAGAAATTTTGTCAACCTACGTATGAAAAAAATAACACAGATATGATGCCTTGTCAGAATTCTGCGTCAGCTTTTGCTCATGAAAAACTCAATAACTTGTACTTACGCTTACTTCTAAAGTAAGAAATTATATTTAAGGATGTACTAAATTATACTACAAGATTACATATGCATATGATTCCCCCAAAAAGTCATAGGAAAGTTCCCATATGCCTACTCTGACTGAAATATTAGACTGAGTAATGAAATCATGCCAAATTCTTTGAAGTTAGACAAAACTGAGCCGTTACGTTAGACATGCTGTTAGCACTCTAAGTCACCTGAACTAAGGTCCAGACTTACGGTAGAAAACAGCACAATGTTCAAGTTTAACAATTAAAGTGTAGAGGCTGGAATTATATTTTGTGGTGAAAACTTGTTTATTGCATATATTATTCTAAGTTTTATCTTTTACAGTGCAAAACACATCGAAAATTAAGTTTGGTCACATATTGTCTAACAAGACTAATTTAATGGAAGACTACCATTTCATTGCTGTGGGATATTAGTTAATCTCATATGTGAGCAATAGTTTGTAGAATTGATATTTTAATGCATGTCATACCTATCCCATGAAGACAGTGTAATGAGATAATAAAAATTTCATTTGAAACTTTTGATTCTAATAAAAATTCTATTTTTGAGATATGAATAGCATGCAATATTTCCACTAACATATTGAATATTTTCATTTTTATTAACTTAGTTAAATAAATTAGTATAAATGAATATTAATGAGATATTCATAATGACTTAAGATTATAGCTAGTCATGTTTGAATGGTTCTGTCATCTTTCAATGGAGTAACATTTATAATTTTCCATTTTACCAACAGAAAAAAAGGTATAAAATCCCTCATATGGCACTATCAGCATTGAAAAGAAATGGAGAGTAGATTGTTGGCTCATTCTAAAAATCCAAAGCATTTCATGGAGGCATAAAGCTACATGCTATAGGTAAGGCATGTAAGTTTTACAGATAGATGTACCCATAGAACCAGTGAGAAAGTAACAATATTTGCATAGAAAATTTATTTAATAAACAGGATTCTGAGCAACATTTTATTGCTATTATACTCATTTTAGAAATGATTTTTTGCAATTTATTTTGGTGCTTTTTTCTATATTCTTCTTTCATTGAAAATATCTTGGACTCCTTTTGAAATATGGTTCAAACCAAACATTGGAATTCTTCAGTGTGATTTTGTTTGTGAATGTTATGAGTTATGAGTTATTTTAGCATTTTGATAGAGAGGTAGGGGTACACTGGTACATACTTTATTTATTTAGTCAATGATGCTTGCTAAGTAAAAGAGTGCTTTAAAACAAAAGCATGCTCCATTCCCACTATTCCAAAAATGCACCTCTTTTGCCACATCATTGTTTGAACCATCCATTGGTTAGCTCTCATGCCTTTCTTCTCCTCTCAAATGATACCTTACCAGAAGCATTTTCTGATCTTTTTATCTAATGGTAGCTATTCTTCTGATATTACTACTTATACAGCTAATGTAACTATTCATAGTCTCTTGCAGAAAATATGAACACAGGATCTATTGGATGCAGAGTAATTTCTTGTTCGTTTTCCATGTTTAATGTGAACTTCAGTTCTTTGTTTATTTTTTTCTACTCTGATTTCACAATTATAAAATTTAGGGCTTGCCACACTAAAACTCTACAATGAATAAATATATTGACCAACAATCAAATATTTTAATAAATGATAACAAATAAGGTAATGTGGAAGATCAAGAAACATTCTGTGAGTAAGGACCTTAATGAGGGAGAAACAGCATTTTCCTTATAAAATCTAGCTAGTAGGTCATGTAGCCAAGAATGGAGTTAATATGTGGAAAATCCACTGACTCTATTATATGATTTTGCTATAAAATCTAATTTACTTTCAACTCTTCAACAGCCTACAGCATTATCATAGATACAATTTATACTAAATTTGTGTATATTAGATACATATTGATAAAGTAAATTAATTAAATTTTTGACATAAAGAAACCATCTCCAAGGCATGTCAAATTTAAATTGCTTGAGAGGACTAACAAATATAAAAAGTTTAGATAGAGAAAGCACATGTTGTATACATTGGCACAAACATAAAGGATGAAAGGATACTTTTATCCAAGCAAATTAGTAGACAATAAAGTAATATTTGTGAAGTGCTTTAAAAAGTGCTTCCAGCTTTCAATTCTGCGAATAGATGAAGAGTATTTTTAGACAAACAGGTGTTAAGCACAGATGAAGTACAAAAATGCTAAAGTATTTATTTTAGGAGAATATTATTGCAAAATTTGAGACATTTTAAACATTTATTTTTATTTCTATTTTTATTTTTATTTTAATGTCATTTAAAAGATTAGCAATCTTCCTTCTAAGGAATATAGAATATAAGGAATAAGCACATATACTTCGGTTCCATGTTCTAATTTGCTTTCCAAACAAACATTAAGTCAATTGCAAAGAAAGAAAGCTCTGAGGACAAGACTCTCCAACTATGTCAAATCCTCCAATGCCTCCGTTTCTCACTCCATCAAAGAATGTGAAGAAAAACACATAAATACATATTTAACACAATTAGAAATGACTTGATATCAAAGTGACTGAAAGTGAAGTTACTCTGACACACATGTTCAACATCCCTATTATCACTCACTGTAGGGACAGATTTGGGAAGTTATCAAGAGCTTTAACTCTGGACCAAAACTCATCCCAAATGATCACTTCACAATTCTGAAGCTATCATGATAGTGTTCTGACTGATAAGACCATAGACTACCAGATAAGAACTTAATGGGTTTGGACTTAAACAGCTTAATTCTAGGAAAAAATACTTGATAATAGAGTCAGGCAAGGGAAGTAAACATAAGGGGATCTTAAAATATAACAAAAATTTAAAAAGGTGTGTTGGTTACTAGCATAGAGAATGAGTATCTCCACTTTGTTATTTTAATGTCAATGTCATTAACAATTCTAAGTAAAGCGTGAGAACTAAGATATTACCTTCCAGCCCTTCTTTATCCCTGTATTTTAAGTAAAAATAGCTATATAGGCTGCACATTGTTTGGAAACCATGGCAAGATCGATAATGCCTGTGTAAAATCTTATAATGCTTTACCGCTGTTCCTTTATTATCAGATGATCAGCAGTAATGGAAGGAGATGGCAGGGTGGGGAAAGAACTGAGAACACATCTATCATGAACTTAAATTTAGTTAAAACATTACCAGGAATCTGCTAAGTAAATAAAGCCTTATAGAGAATTTAGTATACCAGCCAGAACTAAAACAATAGAAACCCTTAATACTAAGACCTAAAGAGAAAACATTTAACTATGGAAAGCACATCTGTTAAAACTTGGACCTAACATTTTTCCTAATAGTGCAAGACCATGTATTCTCATATACAAATTAAGAAATCATCTTAGGTATGGAATTTTCCAACTGTGACTCTATTTCCACTGAATGTCATGGTCAGTGTAGTAAGTCAGTAATATAAATTTTATTGCATATTAAGCTTGTCAGTTGAATTATATACATAATTCAATACCTTATTTAGACATAACAAGACTTTTATGCGGAACTTTCATTTTGTTTAGCTATTTCAACTTTTGTTTTTATTGTTTTGTATGTGATGGTTTAATTCTATAATATCTAAAGTAATTTTTGCAATAAATATATAAATTTGAGAACATACAATATTTGGTTTCAAAATCCACCATGTTCCTGACATCATCATAAGACCCTCGGGATTTGGTACAGGATTTATAGGAAAACACATCAACACATTCAACTGAGTTTCAAAAGAGTTGCAAGGTAATTCATCCTTGTAAGCCAGTGGGACTCAATGTTTGTTGGGAGCTGTGAACCCCCAGATCCTGATTTTCTTGTAAACAACTTGTTTTCCCCTGATCTGAGTGTCTACAGCTGCTCTGAGCAGGAGACCCTCAGGAGTTCCTAATGGCAGGGGAGTGGATTCTGGTTTAGCTGGGGCGTGGCTATTAGTTAAAGATCCCTATATAAGCTGTCCCTGGACACAATTAAGGGGGCATTCTTGGGGCATCAAGGATGACCTGTGTCTCTGTCTGTGAGTCCTTGTGTGTTTTGATCTCTAGCACCTTGCCCGGTTCACAAACTGTATGTTGGCGCATAGAGCGCAGACCGGAGTCGTGAGCTACAAAGGGTCAGTCTGTACCTTAAGCATTAGCCCTTACTCCTTCTTCATATTTATGTTAACAAATATCTTGGCCAGCGATGGTGACAGAAGCCTGTAATGTAAATACAGAGGGCTGGAGAGATCAAGGGCCAAGATCAAGGCATGTAACACTTACAAATGAGTTTCAGGCTGACTCCAGGATGATTTGGAACCAAAATAATGTCAATTCTGCCATTGCAGAGAAGAGCGGGTGAAGAAAAATGTAATAGAATGAGGAAATTTGACAAAAGTGTACCTGCGTGAAAATTTAAATTAGTGTTATTTGTGTGAGAATAGAACCAACAAGTTTTAGACTTGAGTAAAATGAAAAATTTATACTAAATACTTTTTAAATTCTCAACCTCATGTAAAAATTTGCCAAAAAATACAATTAAAAAGTGCAATTCCAAAATGCCATGCACTTCTTTTTAAAACCTGATATAAATCAAAAAATTTTTAAAGCAAGTA
Source organism: Bramus lutescens (assembly GCA_001685075.1). Classification (NCBI taxonomy): domain Eukaryota; kingdom Metazoa; phylum Chordata; class Mammalia; order Rodentia; family Cricetidae; genus Bramus; species Bramus lutescens. Next base: position 103,850 of record LOEQ01003065.1, on the reverse strand, counting down.
GACCACAAAATATTTTTTCATTTGCTTAGGCAAAAATTACTTCTGTATGATTTTTAGCATATAAACTAGAGAAGAGATTGATAAATCCTTCTTTGTTCTATTATTTTTCTCCTGCTGTGATAAATACCCTGATGTTAGTCAACAAAATGGCAAAGGGTTTTCACTTAAGTTACAATTTCAGGGTAAAGTTCAGCATGATGAGGAAATCAAGGTAGAAACTTAAAAGAGTTAGCCACAACACACCAACAGGGAAGAACAAAGAGAAATAGATGAATGTCTGCAAATACCCTTGCAAAACTAAAAGATCTAGACCAGTCATATATAGATAATATACAAGCAGCATAAAGCCACTTTGGAAGACACTGAATACTCTTTATAAGCACAACAAAAATTATAGGCTCATTTGTTGCTATTTACACAAATCAGAATGTACAAATGGGGCTTTATTTGGAATTTCTGAATATCAGAAGCAATCATCTGTCTGAGAAATCCCTCGTAAACAACCTCTTGTAAATTCATACATCTGAATGTTCTTTATAATAATGAGGCTTACTTAAACTAGAAAGGTATTAAGGTAAAAAATATATATTGGTAACAAAAATATCTGTAATACCAAATGTACATTCTGCATCAGGCTATTTTTTTCATTTTTTCTTCTTATTAAAAATTTGCACCTCCTCCCCTCCTCCTATTTCCCTCCCTCCCTCCCCCTCTCTCTCCAGTCCAAAGAGCAGTCAGGGTTCCCTGCCCTGTG
>LOEQ01003065.1:81022-93705 GCA_001685075.1 Bramus lutescens | reverse complement strand
GTGTTGCATAAATGAAGATGAATCCTAAAATATATGATTCTTCAAAGGGTTTCTATCTTTGGTATTCATTGGAGGAAGCCAGGTGGATATTGTTAGACAGGCATGTTATGTTTGTGATGAAGGACTGAGTAGAAATGAAGAAATTTCTCAAAATACATTTGAAATCCTTTTATATGTACTATTGTACAACATGCATGCTGGAGCTGATGAATGCCAGTAGATGGCAGCAGATATCCAGCATCTGAAGTTACAGAGGCTGGTGCGTGGTGATGTGAATGCTGGGAATGGAACTAATGAAACTGAGTAGCTGTAAACAGTCTTCCTTAGTTTTTCTGTGCTATTTTATTTGTGGGATTATAGTATAATTACATCACTCCTCCCTTCCCTCTATCCCCTCCAAACCATCCTGTATGTGTTTCCATGCCTTCCAAATTTATCACTTTTCTTTTCATCAATTGCTGCCATATACATGTATAATATAATTACATGACCATTTTGTATTGGATAACCAATTTTACACTACACCTAGGAAAAATACTTCTTTCACCCCAGCATTCCTTAGACACCTTTGGTGCTTTGTGAGGGTTTGAGGCCTTGAAGGCTTTCTCCTGTTTACTTTGGCAGGACAGTTGTTTATATTATTCATTTCATGTTTCAGAAGTCTTGTTGGTTAGAACTTTTGTGTATAGTTTCTGACATTACTAGGAGACACAGAATCACAATAAATTCATTAACTATTTAACACTTAAACTATTCCTTCCCACTCTCACTCAATGTTGCCTTAGACTTAGGAGCAGGCGGTGTTTTGTAAGTCTATCCAGTGGGAATACCCTCCATAACTGTTCATTTTGATTAGTTATGGTTTCCTATAATGGTTCCTGTCTTTTACAAAGAGAAATTGCCTTAGTGAGGAGTCAGGGCTACACATATGTGAGTTTAGGGCAAATATTTAGAATGTAGTTAGAGGTTATGCTGATTTAGTAAAAGGTTCTTAATGGTTATCCTTCAAGATCCAGAACATCACTAGCTCTTGGTGGTTAGTGAGGTTTCAAAAACAATACATGATTTTTGTATCTTTTTGAGATCTTTAAGTACATTTTGAGAATAGATGATTGTCACCAAGATATGTGGCACACATATAGAGATGACTCTAAACCATGTCATAACTGGATAGAATTGTATTGTTTGCTTCTGCCCATTGGAAGTTTGCATACCACCTTCTGGTACGATGAAAGTTAGTACTCGGGGAAGAGGCATCTATTCAACTCTGGAAAAAGACCTTATTTGTACCTCCAGGGGCAATCAAGAGAGCTTCTATAAAGCAAAGGACACAGTCAACAAGACAAAAAAAAAACAGCCTTCAGAATGGGAAAAGATCTTTACCAACCCCACATCAGACCGAAGTCTGATCTCCAAAATATACAAAGAACTCAAGAAATTGGTCAATAATGAATACATAATCCAATAAAAAATGGAGTACAGACCTAAACAGAGAACTCTCAAAAGAGGAATCTAAAATGGCTGAAAGACACTTAAGGNAACCTTCCTCAAGACCCAGTAATACCACTTTTGGGTATATATCCAAAGGATGCCTAATTGTGCCACAAGGACTTGTGATCATCTATGTTTATAGCAGCATTGTTTCTCATAGTCAGAACCTGGAAACAACCTAAATGCCCCTCGACCGAAGAATGTATAAGAAAAATGTGTTACATTTACACAATGGAGTACTACACAGCAGAAAAAAATAATGACATCTTGAATTATGCAGGAAAATGGATGGAGCTAGAAAACATCATTTTGAATGAGGTGACACAGAAATACAAGTATCATATGTACTCACTCATAAGTAGCTTTTAAACATAAAAGAAATAAAACCATCCCACAAATCACACTCCCACAACAATGAGGTCTCTAAGAGAGACATATATAGATCTAATCTACATGGGAAGCAGAAAAAGACAAGATCTCTTGAGTGAATTGGGAGCATGGGGACCTTGGCGAGGGCTGAGAGGAGGGGAGAGGCAAGGAGGGGAGCAGAGAAAAATGTAGAACTCAATAATAATCAATTTTTAAAAATAAAAAAGCAATATCAATTAAAAGAAGACTTCTCATGCATGATGTTGGAGTTTTTGTTAGGTGGGTATTTGTTCTTGGTGGAGGCGTTATTAGCCCAGATAAGAAACTTTCATTTAATCAATATATGCATACTTGTACAGAGAAATTCATGAATTATGTGTTTAATGGAAGTTAACAGCATGATTCTTTTTGGCTTTCCAGACACTCTTACTGTTATCTTACTGTCCACTCTCCTTATTCTGCATTCACCTCCCTTCTGATTCCTAATTAAGGGCTTCCTTTTCCATTTTCTCAATCAGATCACCTATACTTTGCTTTCCTAACTCCTAAGCTATCTCTCTAGCTGCCCACAGCACATTTTTGCATATCTAAGATTATCTTCAAATCAGGTTCCACTAAAAAATTCAGAGACAAAGAAGGGAGATGGATGGGGAAAGAACTTCATGGAGCGACAGTTTCCAGATCTGAGAATGATGCTCCTGGTATCTATAACTAAATATTAAATGGTTATTATATTATTAAAAGGGTTAGACTGTTAAAGCTGAATGGGAAGAAGTGTAGAGAAACATCATTTCAAAGACTCACATAGAGCCGCTTCTCTTGAGCATGCAAGAGACGTCATTGTTCGCACTGAACTGAAGACTCAGATTTTCCTAGAAACATCAGGGAAGATGAAAATTCACATAGATTCATAGTTCCACCTATTAAAATAATATAGGAGAAACAATATGAGGCATATAAAGAAAGAGATACAGACATGATGTGAAAATGTAATTAACCATAGAGACCTACCATGATGCAGGTCATACAAAATAACATTGTAAGCACGGCCATTTCAAGCATGTATAAAGAGTTCAGAAACTCAGGGAAGAAATTAAGCATACAAAATACATACCAAAAATCATGTGCTAGAAATGAAAAACAAGGAATATAATGTAAACTACACTGTACAATAAATAAATTAATAATAGGCTCAATATTGCAGAGGGAGTGAAAATGACTACCAGAACAAAAATATTTTAAAAAGTAGGTAAAAAATTAACTATAGGCTAAAGAAAATATTTAATGAAAATAAAGTGAAAATTATCTCCAGTAGTCAGGAATATGAGACAGTATCATTACAATGAATTTGGTTTCTCTCTGGATAGCATAGTAAGTCCTTGTTTCAAAAAAAAATAAAACAAAAATAAGGAAAATAAATTAGGTTGACATATATAATAAACATGTATTCACCTATTCAGTATTTTACTTAATTTGACAAAGGTAATACTGTTAAATGTGATAACAATATGTTAAAGGATATAAAAATATACCTACAAACTAAATTGTATTTACCAGTAGTGCAGGTAATGAGATCTGATAGCTAGAAATATTCAATAATAGACATCATACACTATGCGGGAAGTGGTATGAAGTTTCTGAAAGGTACACAGTAGTGAGTTATGGACAGATTCTGAACCACCACTGATGTTTACAAATTAAAGTTATACTGACCCAGACTGCCTTAAGGTTCCTCTCAGTGTTAGTGAGATTTCACACTATCGGTCCCCAACCTTTTCATCCATCAGTCATTTAGCTTAGAAAGCTGGTGTTTATAATTTCTACTCCAGTCACTTGAGAGATAATTCTTCTCCCAGGAAAACTGGACTTCATATTAATTAAATGTTGTGATTTTTGAGACATAATACCTAAAAATAAATTAACTTTTAACTTAGCACTGATTGATCTTCCAAAGGATCTGGGTTCAATTCCCAGCACCCACATGGCAGCTCACAACTCTCTGTAACTCCTGTTCCAGGTGATCCAACACCCTTACACAGACATAGATGCAGGTAAAACAAAAACCAATGCACACAAACCACAAATAATTAGGTTTTAGAATAAAAATAGTATGAGTAAGTGAAAGCAATGGTTATTTGAAGCTATTTATAACTCTCATAAGTTAAATAGCACCTAAGCTACTTATATTAATAATTTTTAATATTGATAAATTGGTGTGGGAAGTACTTCTTTCTATGAGTGCTTTTATGTGTTAATGAATAAAGAGGCTGCTTTCGCCCAATAGCTTAACAGACCATGGCCAGGCTGGAAGAGAGAGTAGGCAGAGTCACCAAAATGTCATTTAGCGGCCAGATGGGAAGGATGCAAGTTCTGAGCTGAAAACTGGCTGGTAGGCCACGAGCATCGTGGTAAAATATAAAATAATGGAAATGGGTTAATTCTATATGTGAGCTTTAGCTAGCAATACACTTCAGTGACTGGCCAAGCAGGGATTTAAATAATATAGTTTCTGAGTGGTTGTTTTTAGTCTGAGTAGCTGGAAATGAACAAGCAGCCTCCTACAACAATAAATCATAGTTTAAAATTTGTAAATTTTGACTGTATATTTCACTATTATTTTTTATCTGTGAGCTGGTTGATTAAATGAATTAAAAATATTTTCTATTTATATTTGAACTAAATAACACAAAATATTATATTTTTGTTTCAAATAATTTTATTTTAACATTACAATATAAATTTATTTCTGTTTCTGAAAAAAATCGACAAAAGCCAATTCAGGAAGAGATCAATAATATAAATAGACCCAATACAATAAGGAGGTTACAACTGTAATTAAAAGTCTTCTGAATTAAATAATCATGTATAGACGGATTAACAGCAGAATTCTATTAGTTTTCAAAAACTGTAACCAATACTTCTGAAATTATTACAAAAAAGAGAAAGAAAAGGAGCACTTTTAGATTCATTATACAAAACCACTATATCTAGAATATTAGATTAGATAAAAATACAGAACAAAGGGAAATTTGAAGTCGGTGTCTCTGATGAATACATAGGCAATAATTCTCAATAAAATTTTTGCAAACTCAGTGCAGGCATTGTATTTTTTCTCTGGTTAAAATAAATATCATGAGGAAAGGATGTATTTCATGTTAAATCTCCAAATGATAGTTCATCATTTAGCAGATTCAACACAGAAATATGTAGACAAGAAATAAAGCAGAGACCATGTTGGAAAGCTGATTACTCCTTTTATTACTTGCTCAGATGGTTTTATAAACAAATCAGTGTCATATTACTAGGAGTGGTTTTGACCACACTGGGCTGGATTCTTTCATGTCAATCTATAATCTAGAAAATTATGACCCATAGTCTTGTCCAGAGGCCACTATGATGAAGGCAATTCCTCAATGGAAATTGCCTACCATTGATGAATTTAGGGTGTCAAGTTGATAATCATCTACCAAAAAAAATCATTCACTGTGATCCAGGTGGCTTTATTTCATAGTTGCAGAGATGATTCCACATACATAAGACGATAAAGGTAATAAATCATATAAATGTACATAAAGACAAAATCATATTCATTTCAATAAATTAGGTAAAAGTCTTCAGCATAAACCAGCATGTCTTGTGATATTAGTCTTAGAGAGGAGAGGGCTGAAGAAATGCATATTTAGCACAGTCTAAATATGATGAGCCTACAACCAGAAAAGGAGAAAAATTAGAGGCAATCCCATTTAAATCAGAATCAAAAATGTCTACTCAACACATTTCTTTCAATATAATATTTAAAACTCTAGGCAGAGCAGTGCTAAGAGAAGAGAATGAAATTAAAAGGATATAAAAAGGCAAATAAGAAGTCAAATTATCCATAATTCTCATATAATATGATATTGCACATAAGAGATACCACAGATTCTATGAGGAAATACTCTTGCATTTTTTAAATATTTACAGTAACTTTTAGTGGGTCAAAAGGTAGGTCAAGACAAGTGATCAATTCAGAGAATCTTTATTGTTAATTTATCCACTGTTCTATATCTTTTAAATTTAATGAGGTCAGTGAACATAAATAGGGATATACTGAGAAAAGTGGCATTAGTTGCACAAGTCATTGTCAAACTTTTATCAAACTAGTATTAGGACATCTGCTAACTTAGCTTAGCATATCACCTGAATTCACCATGCTAATTAAGAGGATCACAATGGACATAGGTTGATAATTTCCCATATATATATATATATANTATATGTTTTATTCATAGTTAAATTTGAGATCTCCACCATTAATGATTCCTTAAGAAGTCTTGCAGATCATTTAAGTAGAGTGATAATCATTATCCCAACAATGGTTCCTCTACTACTAATCCTGTGGGGTCCCACCTCTCCCTCTGTTTAGGTGAACTTTGTGAAGTGTCCTGATAGCCACTAATTATAGAGTTAGATAAAACAGGGAGAGAAACTTAACTAATATTTTACACCCTTCTATGATGCTGTAGTTTTCTTGTTAAATAGTGGTAGAATCTATTGTACAATGGGTTTTCATTCAAAATCCACCATTTTATAGTTCAGAGAATTAAAATTAATGAGGTAAAGAGAAGCTGACTTAAATTCCTTATGAGTGATAGACCAAATAAAAACTAGAGAAACACCAGCACAATGTTTTCTCTGAGAAGATAATAAGTCCTATCAGTGAGGCACCTGCCTTCAAAGTGAATATATTTTCTCAATGCATAAAACTAAAGGAGAAGATAAAAAGAAAACCTCTATTATTTTGTTATATTCAGTCTTAATTTAAAATGCCATGTAGATAAATCCACAATAATTTAACAAAATAAACAAAGCCTCAAATTCTCCCAATGATGTATTTTATGAAATGATATAATGGCATTAAACTTATATAAATTATTTTAATTATATTAAAGAATTATACTAATTATTGAAATTATACCAAATAGAAATTCTATAATTAAACTTCTATAAATTCTTTTAATTATATTCAAGAATTTATTAATTATTGAAATTATACCAAATAGAAATTCTATAATTAAACTTCTATAAATTCTTTTAATTATATTCAAGAATTCTACTAATTATTGAAATTATACCAAATAAAAATTCAAAAATCTATTAGTTAGATGTTCACATGCTATTGGTTGGTGTGTTGTGTCTGTCACACACCTTCCACCTTCAGAGAAAAGACACAGTTAATTCAACTCTGTCCTCCTTTCTTATCTTGTAGACTGCAAACTCCATACATGATGGGTATATCACTTCTTTCCATACTTGGTTTGTCATTATAATTAGCAAAATGTAGAAAAATATTCCAAGAAACTGTGTAACATAGAAAGTGCCCCTACATATTACATAATGTAAAAAAATGTTTGTTTATCTTAGTCTTCTTTGAGGCACTGCATACACTTCCTATTCAGAGTAAAATAACCTCTGTCATGCTGGAAGCTCTCAAATAATTCCCTTATCCTGTGAGTACCTTATACACAAGAGTCAATTAACAATTAGAAATATTAGCAGTTGTCTTCCAGAATAAAAACATGATACAAATAAATAGTGAAATTCTCAGAAACAAATGGAAACTTATTAAAAATATAGGTCACTAGTAATAACATTGCTAAATATATTAATGACCTCTAAATTACCCCAAATCCTCTTTAGAGAACATATGAACATTTCCATTAATGTTTTTACCCTTAAAGTTTGCAGATCATTAAATGCAGAGTTAAGGTAATTTTGAGCTCTCATTTTTCATTGTTTTGTTTTGCTTAATTAGTAATATTGCAAAGGAATCTGTTTCCTGGGTATTATTACTTCATTTCATATTTAGTAATGTTTTGGGAATGAGTTAAGTATATGAAAATCTTAATAGCATTAATACAACGAGGAAATATTTTCTATTTTAAAAGTTCTACATTCCAAAGATTTTAGAATAAAAAAACACTACAAAGTTTTTATCAATGAAAACATAGTAGGCATCAGTAGGAGAAAAATGATACTTTCTAAAACTTTTGAAAAAGCCAATTAGTGTTGAGGAATTAAGTATCTCTGATTATCAATGGGATGCTTTTATTTCCTAATTTATATGTACTTGTTCATTTGACAATATTCAGAGAAATATTCAAAGTTAGAGCTTCCTTAATATTTAATAAAGAGCAGAAGCATGAAAACTTTGCTGAATAATTAGTGTCATCAAAAATGCACAAAGTGATGAAACTTAAGCTTGTCTGTGGTGGCTCATGCCCTTAATGCCTTTAATCCCAGCAGTCGGGAGGCAGAAGCAGGTGGATCGCTAAGTTGGGTCAAGTCTGGTCTACAGAGTATCCAGAGTGAATTCCAGGTGTCCAGGGCTGGACAGAGAAACCCTGTCTCAAAAAGAAGCAACAACAGCAGTGATGAAGAAACTTTACTTCATCCAAAGAAAGGAACACCACAAAGCTGTATTCCATTGTATGCTCTCCTTTTGTTCCTCAGAGGGAGCCCCAACACATTCTTTTTTTTTTTTTGAGCATTCCTGGCACAGCTTATCTTTCCAAAGTTTGTTTGTTCTCTCTTTCTCTTAATAAAATGCATTTATTTTCATTTTATATGCATTGGTGATTTGCCTGCAAGTATGTCTGTGTGAGTGTCAGATCTTGGAGTTATAGACAGTGTTAGCTTGCATGTGCTTGCTGGATTTGAATCCAGGTCCTCTGGAAGAGCAGTTACTGCCCTTCACCACTGAGCTGGGTCACCAGTACTCCCACAATTCATTTTTTTACATTTTAAATTAGATTTAATTGAGCTATACATTTTTCTCTGCACTCCTCCCTTCCTCTACCCTCCCCTTCAATCCCCTCCCATGGTCCCCATACGCCCAATTTACTCAGGAGATCTTGTCTTTTTCTACTTCCCATGTAGATTAGATCCATGTATGTTTGCTTAGGGTCCTCACTGTTCCAAACACATTTGTATTTGTTTGGAGAAAATAATTTGTCTTGTAGATTGATTTGTGTTCCTCTTCAGTATGATTTTTTCATGACTCATCTTTCTTTCTCTCGTGACCTTTCTAAACTTGAATATGACTATAGCTTGAAAACATCTTATCTCATTTTGAATTAATTACTTCCTTGAAGGCAAAGTTATGACACTTCATTGGCTTTACTAACAGGAATTCTATGGTAAAGGATAACAGAAGAATTCATTTTGCTTTTTGTTTTTCTGTGAAACCATAAACAACCTCTTTCAAAACCTCAGTATTTCTGTCATTGTGTTTTCTGAGAATATTGGCTACTTTGTGGGTTTACCACGCTTGCAGGCTCTGCTGTGGTCTCTCTGTTTTGTCAGATGTTCTTGTTTCTCAGAGCACTCAAGTAGAATGGAGGGAACTGTTTAACAGCATGTCTAAAAATGAAACAATGTATGATGGACTCATTCCGAAATATCACCACCTTCATTAGCAGTTCTGTTTCACTCCTAAACATATTGACAAAATTTTGTTATACACTTATTTGCAAGTAGTAGCTTAATCCTTTAAGTGATAGCAGCATTTCTGGAATTGATAATTTTTGTTATGCTACAAAGTTCCATTCAGTTTTTTTTAAATTATAACTTGACACAGACAAGTAAGATACTAAAAATGAGTTACTCCAATGACCACCAGCACTTACACAGAAAAAAAGAAACAGATATTAATAACAGTCATTTTAAGGCATTTCCTTCAAATTTCAATGTCAAAATTATATCATAAAGCATCTGATATTTTGACTACATAAACTCTTGGTACAGTGACACTAAAAATAAATTCTTGGGCTTGACATATAGCTAAGATAGGTGAGTTCCTGCCTAGCTAGCATCTAGGAAGCTCTGGGTTGGAAAAGCGCATAAAAACTGTGTTTAGTACATCCTTGAAATAGCATTATTTATGCTGTAGAGTCAGGAGGTTCAAGGTCTTTTTGAGGTAAGCAATAAGAGGATAATAAATAAAAATAAAATAAACAATAAAACATCCATGACAAAAAATCAGGTTCTTAAGGAATACTACCGTTCATTGCACAGAATCCTTGCCTTGTATGCAAAGGATCTGGACTGATCTCCAGAATCACGCACAAAAGTAAAAAATAAAACAATCCAAATAAAGAAACAAACAAAATCAAAGTAAATAATATTTGGGGCATTTTTTTGCAAATGTGTTAAATAGCATTATTTGTTTAAATTAATTATGTAGTAGACTAATATACATCAAATTACCACTTATAGATACTGAAATAATGCTACCAAATTTACAACAATGTATTTCAAAGGATTGCCATAATCTCAATATTTTATCTTAACAATTTTGAAGTTAGAATCAACCAATAAAGGTTTATTTGTTATTTATTTTTTTTTAGAGGCAGGCATGTAGACAATAAAGTTCTATCTGAAAAGAAGCAGTGGGGAAATTCTTTATAAATTAATATGAACAAATTCCTAGGGCATATTGTTCTATTAAAAGTTTTAACTTGAGATTATACACAGTACCCACTTTTTGTGTCTGTGTAAATGCAATGACATGTATTAAAGTAGTAAGAAATTATATATGCATATATATGAAATTTGCTTATATTTACACATCTTTTATATTCTCAGAAAGTTTGGAATATGTCATTTTTGTTTATGTAGTGTGTGTTCTGTATGTTAGCTATATGGATATGGACACACATGTTGTTGTGGGTCTTTATCCCAAATCTATTAAAAGAATTGCATCATGCACATACATATTCATAAAAGTCTGCATAAACCACATAGATATAGTCAATAGTATTAGTGACAACTGACCTTCAAAGCCCAGTTTCTCTAAAGAAAGCTCGGGGTCTTTGAAAATAATTGACAAGCAATTTCTATCAGGTAGAGTTAAACAGGAGAAATAAGAAAAAAAAATCTATCATACCTTTATGAACTTTCCATTTGCTAACATTTTTAACATTTATGAACAAATGATACAGAAATATTGAATATTTTAACTTTAGAAGGGTGGTATCACCTGTGCTTTTTCCTTAACGATTAATGTTCAAGGCCCTGTTGGGACAGAATGTGGTGGATTATTTTGGTAGTTCACTATCTAATAAAATTAGGATGGCATTGTCATATTAAATATGTATAGCACACTAACATCTAGAAAGCTTTTGTTCTCTGCAAAACATTTTTATCAGAAATCGCAACACGTTACTAGTCTTCACTGGATTATTTTGCCCAACATAATTGACCACAGTCGTTCATCTTGTCATAGTCAGATCTTTCCTGATGCAATATTTACCGTAAGATGACTGCTAAGTGATAAAAATTGAGGCCGTCTAAGTGAGGCGATACTTTGAGTCTCCAAATTTAAATTGTGCACTACATTATCTCCTGTAGGATTTGCCTAGTCCTGCCTTGTTAGAGGAGAAGGTGCCTTGTCACTGAAACTTGAGAACCATGCCTGGCTGATCTCCATGGGAGGCTGCCCTTTTCTGAAGAGAAACAGAGAAAGAGGAGCGGATGGGGTTGCAGAAGATGGCATGGAGAGACATGGAGCAGCGGAGGGAGGAAAAATACTGTTGAGAATGTAAAAATATAAAAACAACAAAAGCATAAATTTAGAAAATGTTAATTTTTTAAATTGCTGAGTATATTTACATGTATTTAAACATAAAATTTAAAACTATAAGCATCTGAAGAGCAGAATCTACTAGTGACTTGATTTAGCACCTTGTAAGACTGTGTCAGACTCCACATTTTAAAGTATAATTATACATACTTTTAGTTTTTATTGTAAAACAAAGCATAATTTTGTCCCTGGTGACTGTTCCTTTCCACATCCACCCATCATTGTCACCATAGATAAGGTTACCATATCTTCAGATTTACATAAACTGATCTCCTAGTGCACACTTTAAATTTTGTATTTTTCTTTTGGCATAATTGTTTTATGGTTACCTATTATGTAGGGTATACCAATAGTTCATTATTTAAATTTTTCTTTATTCATTACTCCATTTTGCTTGGACATGTATGTATGTTTGCATGTGCTTGTGTGTGTATGTGTGTGTGCATGTAAATAAGACTGTATGTACATACATGTGTATTACATACATTTTGGGAATATAATATTATAAATATAGATGTTAGATTCTTTTACATGGTGAAATTATTTAGTTTCTACAGTTCAGGGGTTTCTATTTTATTAATTATCTATGAACATAGCTAGTGTTTTTCCTGAAAATTTAGAAACATACCAGCATACAGTCAGAATGCTACCTGATCAGAAGCAAGAATCAGATTGAGGTATCTCTTAAAGAAAGTAATGTCAAAAGATATCAGACAACTATTAGAGGCAAGGATAGAGTTACAGGATAGTCTCCCTCACATACCAGCTTCTGGTTGCCCAGATCTATGACAACACCAAGTAACTCTGTATCAGTTACTTAAATTGGAGGTAGAGGAAAATTTGAAAGCATAAAGTGTTTCTTGATTTTAAAATGAACTAAGATTATTTCAAAATCAATTATGCAATCAAGATTAGATATTTACATTTTACATCAAAAGGTTCTACTCTTACTAAAACACTGTAACTTAATTGTTGGAAACAAAGGCTTTAAGTAATTTTCTAAAACAATCCTTCAACTTGCAAATGTATAATTAGTATATCTTTGGTTTGAATTGTATTGAATTAAATTGGATTGTGTTAGAGTGTGTTTTTTTTTAATTTCCACTTCCTCCCCTCTACCCATTTCCCTTCCCCTCCCCCATTCCCACTCCCCCTCCCTCTCCAGTACAAAGAGCAGTCAGGGTTCCCTGCCCTGTGGGAA
>LOEQ01003065.1:2690-69206 GCA_001685075.1 Bramus lutescens | reverse complement strand
GGGAGGGAAATGAGAGGAGGGGAGGAGGTGGAAATTTTTAATAAAAAAAGAAATAATCCATCCACTAGAAAATAAAATATTGACAAATAAGAAGGGAGATATTAAGTGAATAAAAACAGAAAGTATCAGTTTTCTTGTGATATATTGTGTTTTTTAAAATAATATAATTGCCATTACCTACAAATTTGAGCTTCAGGTCTTCAGTATTTCATAAATGTTCCTCTATTTTAATGTTAGGGAGCCGATTTTCATTTGTATGTTGCTATTGCATTTTACTAATTATGTATCATGATAGATATCTCTTGGCTATTTGAGCATTTGCTTTGTTGAACTTCTTCCTCAAAAAACTAAAACGGCTGCCTCTTACTAATTTGACAGTCTTTTGCTGCACTTGCATAACTGAATTATGAATGTTAAGACCTGCAAGGAGTTCTTTGTGCTATGCATCTGTCTTTCCATTGTTTTGCAACAATATTTCTTTTAATCACCTTGCAGTATGATGGTTTATGCAAGAATATGGTTAGACAATATCAGAAAATATTTCTCTCAGATTTTCTCCAATTGACTTTCAGTTTGACACTTATATTTTTAGTTACTTTTTATTACGCTGACAGAATTAGATGACCTTCTGGGGATTTTGAATTCTCTTTGAGTATTTTGTATATGGACTTTTCCATTTTTTTTTCTAGAAAATTGATAGTCTTTTTCTTTATTTTGTCTTCCTTTATGTACTTAGTGTTCATTTATTATTTATTGGTTATTCAAGACAGGGTTTCTCTATATGTAGTACTGGCTGTCGGGAACTTTCTCTGTAGACAGGATAGCCTCAAAAACAGAAATCCTCCTGCCTCTGTCTCACAAGTGCTGGGAGTAAGAAGTGTACTATGATTGCTCAGGTAACATTTTCCATACAATGTAGTCTAATCATATTTTGTCTTTCCCAGATCTTTGAACATCTCTACCAACTAAGATTTATGGCCTTTCATTGACTTTCAAAACACAAACAAAACAAAAAATCGTAAAAATAAAAGTGAAACACATAATTATGATACAAGATAAAAACAAAACAAAATAAAATATTGCGAAAAACAAATATGGTGTGTATCTGCTTATAAGTGGATATAAGTTGTTGTGCAAATGGCAATTGAGTTACAGTCTAGAGAACCAGAGAGATTAGGTACGAAGGAGAGCTCTAGGGGAGATCCATGGATTTCTCTGGGAAGGGGAATCTAAGAGAGTCTCCAGATGGAATGTGGGCTGGTAGGGACAGGAGCAGGAGGTATCAGGTGCTGGAGGAGGGGTGGAGAGAGGCAGTAGTAGGAGAGACAGGAATTTGGGATACTTGTTGGATGTTATAGACAGCTAGTGCAGGAGGAACTCCTGGACGGTAGAGAGGTACTAAGATCTGGGAAGAGCTGAGGAAGAGAAAGTATCATTAGAATACATTGTATGATAAATGTTAGCTGAGCAGTCATGGAACACTTCTGTAATCTCAACACTCAGGAGACAGAGGCAGGAGGATCTCTCTTTAAGGAGATCTTAGTGAGGAGCCCTAGTAATGGGAGACATGGAGTCTCAACTGGCCATCTCTTGCAGTGGCAATACTTCTAGTGCTAGGACTGGGTTACATTCAGTTGAGTTGTTGGTGGAGGGGATCCATGGAGATCCCCAAACAACCAAGGCTGATGTAAGGACAGAGGGATCCCTTTCCTGAGAACAGCACCCACACAGCTCTCTTGTTTTAGTTTAACTATGTAAAAAGATGTGTTTATTTGTGTTTCAGAATAATTATTTAACTACATAATGATATGTTACAATTGTTTATGCTGTATTTGTTTAACTATGTAAAGATGTGTTATTGTTTTAACTTGCCTGCCTAAGGCACCTGATTATTCTAATAACAAGCTGAATGGCCAAGAGCTAGGCAGAGGAGAGATATGCAGGAGTGGTGGGCAGAGAAAAGGGGAGCCAGCAAGCCAGCCAGAGTCAGTTAGTTGGGACACAGTCAGACAGACTCAGGCAGCTGTGACCCAGGCAAACAGCCATGGAAACAGAATGGATAATATGTAGATGAGGTAAATGAACCTCAGGGCAGTTCCTAGATTGACAGAGTGGGTTAACTTAAGTTAAACAAGAAAAGAAAAGAAAAGAAAAGAAAAGAAAAGAAAAGAAAAGAAAAGAAAAGAAAAGAAAAGTTAGCTAGAAACAAGCCTAAGTATGCTAAGGGTGAGTATTCATAATTAACAATAAGTCTCTCTACTGGTCTAAAACATCAATTAAATGATTCCTAAAGGTACACTATAGATACTCATAGACCAGTACCTGGCCCGCTTGTCATCAGAATCTTCCTCTGGCAGCAGATGGGAGTGGGAAATTGTACAGATATTATACACAGAGTTGAAATTGGAGATCTATAACAGGTCTTCTCCATGTGTTTAATGTCTCTAAGTTTGGAGGTTTTTTTTGGGGGGAGGGGGAGTCCTTACTGTGGGAGAGTGGGAGAGTATGTCTCTCTCTCTCTCTCTCTCTCTCTCATCTGTCTCAGTACTCTTCCTCTTATTGTGTTGTTTTTTTCAGCCTTGTTTTGCTGTGTTTGGATGTTTTCTCTTGGTTATATGCTCTTTTCTGAAGAGGAAGCTGAGTGGGAGTGGATCTAAGGGTGAGGGGAGGTCAGTGGAGCTAAGAAGAGTGGAGAAAGAGGAAAAATGGAAAATATGATATAAAATAACTACATCTTCACCTCACAAAATGCCAATTTTGTTCAAAAATTATCCTTATATTGTTTTTACAGTTGTAACTGTGGTTAAAACACTGTTCTTATAAAAAAAATTAAAAAATCATTCAAGAAACTTACTGAGTTTATTTTCTGTAGGTCAAGTGCTCCCAAGTATGAGCTTGCCATGCAATGTACGTGGTTTACTCCTTGACACTACATTGGAGAACTGAGTTTTCCCTCTGCAAGTGGGTATCAAATACAAATATTTTGTTAGGTACAGGGACCAATATTTACTCCCCTCTTTAATTTAAGGCAACTGTCTTTTTTTGTCCTGTATAATTCCTGTGAGTTCACGTGATTTACAGCCCTGGCGTGTTTGACAGATACTGTTTTGTTGGCATTATCTATCACCTCTGGATTTTACAGTCTTTCTGCCTACAAGATTGCAAGGGTATCTAAGTCTTGAGGAAAGGAGAGTGATGAATATATCCTTTATTGAACCAAATGATTTGATGTCTCTCATTCTGCATATTGTCCAGCTGTGGGTTTGTGCCTTAATGCCATATATTGCAAGAATAATCTTCTTTGATGTGGGTGGAGCAGTCAACTGGTCTATGTGTGTCATTAGAAATCATTTTATTGCTATGTTCCCTCATTAAAATAATAGTATTCTGTTTTCCCCTCGGGTCCCTGACCTACTCGACTCAATTTTTGGGCCTCTTTAGCAGTATTAAAGTGTTAAGAATGGGTTCTAGCTCATGGGGTAGAGGTTAAATAAAATTTTAAATGGGGATTTGTTACTCCCATCATATTTTTGCCACGATGCCACTAGTATATCTTGCAGACGGGTCACTGTTTTAATTCACAAGCTTTGTGTCTGATGAAGTTAATGATTACTTTTTTTTCCTTACAGCACATAGAGTATTTTTCAGTTCCATGAATGCTCATCAGTGAGTAGACTCTAGCTACGTTCCAGCTCAACTTCTCTGCATTAGTTGGGATATATAAGTGTTGTCTTCATCGGTAGGGCATTGTCCCAGCAGTAGAACTGTGGAGATCAAACATTAGGCTTAGAATTAGCCTGTGCTATTTGTGGGTTCCACAGTATTCCTTTTGTCAACAATAAGAAGCAATTCTTGCTTTCCTTATATAAGGTTTACTTGATGGCATAGTTGGGCACTATCTTTCCCATTATTTGGTTACTCCATTAAGATCCCTTTCAAACAGTACTTTCAACAACTGGTGGTGGTCAAACTGGGTGGCTGAATGAAAATACATGCGTATTTATTATCATCAACAACAAAATTTGACTCCAAGTGGATCAAAGACTTCAACATGAGGCCAGATACCCTGAGGATCCTAGAAAAGAAAGTGTTGAATGGACTTGAACTCACTGGTGCAGTTAAATGACCTCCTGAACAGGACAACCATACAACAAGCATTAAGATCAACAGTTAGTAAATGCTGCCCCATGAATCTGTAAAGCTTTTATATAGCAAAGGATCTCATCATTTGGACAATATGGAAGCATACAAGTGTCAAAAGATCTTTATTAATTATACATTTAAGATAGTGCTGGTATTGGAAATTTATAAAGAAATAACTTGAATATTAAGATATCAACCTATGATTTCACGTTACCCCAGTCAGAATAGCCAAGATCAATAAAACATATGATAGCTTATGTTGGTGAGATTATGGGGAGAGGGGAACATTTCCTCATTATCCAAAGGCTTGCAAACTGATACGGCAACTACAGAAATTAACATGGCACTTGAGAAGTTCAGGAACTGACCAACCCCAAGATCAATTTACAGCACTCTTTGGCATATACCCAAAGCATCTTAATCCTACTACAAAGACACTTGCTCATCTATATCCATGAATTTCTATTCATATTAGCCAGAAACTGGAAACAGCCGAGGTGCTCACAAACTGATGAACAGATAATGAAAATATAGTACATTTACATAAGATTATTATTTAGCTATTAAAATGAATTTATGATATCCACAGGTAAATGGATGGAGCTAAAATAAAACTCATTGTGAGTGTATTTACCAAGACTTAAATAAAAACAAATATTATGTTTTCCTTTATATATGGATATAGTTTTTATGCTTTTGATTTAGGCTAAATACACAGGAAGAGACCAGATTGGATTGGATCTTACAATGAAGTATTAAATGAACATAGTATTATGAAGATATAAAGACAAAAAAAAGAATAAAAAGATTCATTGAGGAGGATAGTGGAAGATAATGATAAAGGATGATATTTGGAGAGAGAAAATGACACTAAAGATTATTTGAAAAACCACATAGAATCCTGCAACTGCAGAATTTTCCTAAAGTATGTAGATATGTGAAAATCTTCTAGTTTTTTCACCAGAGTGCATTGCCACCTAACTTTTCAAGTATATGAATTGAATTTCTATTAATATTTTAATGACCAGTTTCAGTTCAACCATGTATGTCAATTGTAGATTATTTCCAGTGATTACTTCATTCTTATTATACAGAAAATTTCCATCTTTTCTGCTTAGCATTCTGGAAATTCTGTTGGGAAGTATCATTAATGATAAATTACTGATTTATTTTCTATTTTTCACTATTATTTTCATCAAACATTTGAGACTGGCTGCACAATTCAGTTAAATTGCTTGGAAGTTGTTCCTCTTTGAGGACTTTTAAATGCAAGCTTTTAGTATTCTTGGAACATTGGTAGATCAATGAAGAATTATCCCCATTACTGATCTCCCTAAGTAGACCACTCATCACCTTTGGAATATGATGGTTACTAAGAGGTCTTATTAGGACACATTGGGATTATTCTTAGATCTGTTAGCTAGTCTTGAAAATTAACCCTGACTGTTATCTGTGATAATCAGCATTTATGTATTCGAGGACATCCATCTGGAGAACTGTTGAAAAAGAAAGACTATCACAAAGATTTACAACTTGTCAAATGTAGAAAATATGAAAACTTTTAGTAACCTAAGGTTTATGAAAAATCACAGAAAAATGGGTGGAAAGATTCTATGAGGTTAAGGATTCTTGATGTTAGAAAATATCGTCTAGCTACTAGAGAGAAAATGTACCCATGAAATCTCAAAAATAATCACCCAAAGAATTAACACATGCAAATGCAAGTTAACATGCTGAGGCAAAAGAGAGAAGTCTCACTAAGCTCTAACTGTAGATGCAGTGCTACAGAACAATCAATGGCCCTTAACTGGAGGGATACCATACTCATCCTAGGTATAGTGAGTGGGGATGTGCTAGACTTTGTTGACTCCCCATGGGAAGCCTTACTGTCTCTGAGGAGTGGAAGGGAAATGGCTGAGAAAGGAGCTGGATTGGGAACGGGGATTGGTAAGAAAAGTGAAAGAACAGTGGTTTTTTTTTTTAATAGTGTAATATAAAAAGAAAGAAAGAGGAAGGTAGTCTTCTTCAGAGGAGCCACTGATGGTTATGTAATAGGTGTATAGGAACCAGATTAAGGTGTAGAACAGGTCATGAGTTTGAGAGGGAGAAGGGGCACACTAGTTGTTAGGGAAGAAGAGGGAGTGGTAAAAATGTTTTATTTATGAAATAAAAAATTTTAAAAAGTCAAATTAAAAGCAAAAATCAAATATCGATTTCCCAGTCAGTTTCTTCAGTAAGGGAGACTGTGGGGATTTCACATGCTACTTTGTCTACTGCTTCTAGATATCACTATGAAGTAATTAAGCTGACTGTTCAACTGTTCATTCATGACCTGAATTTGTTTTATTTCTACTTTTTATGCATATCTTGTACATTGTTATCTAAGTACAGCTTGACACATGGTCAATTTTGTAATTTTTAGTCTTTTATAATTTATAAACTATAATATACCCTACTCATATGCATATATATTTTAATTTGTTTGGATAAAATAGACTCTTAGAGTTTGATATACTTGCCTAGAATATGTAAGGGAACAGGTTCAACCCTAGATAATTACAATGTTGAGAGGAAATTATATCATGACGCTACATACTGCTTCATCAAGAAAGGTCAATACTGAGAATAATTATCAAATACATTAGACATAATATTGTATTAGTGAAACATATATAGATATTTGACAAGATTTTAGAGTAAGTGCAAGCAAGATGAAAAATGGTCTAGCAATATTTTAGTGATTATCAGACATGGGTGCTAATGCCACCACATTAAACATGTAAGACAATTCAGAAGATATTATTGTAAGGGAAACCACAACTCACCCATGGAAATGATAATCTCTGGGGTCTCTGACCTCTCATGTTTCTTCAGAAGAACAACAAGAAGAATCAATTTGTGATATAGATTAATGTCACATTTATCAACTGCTAAATATGTGGTTTTTGTATTTTTATTCGAGTAAGGAATCAACAGTGGACAATCTGTGATTTGATACAAGCTACTTGGTATTTCAGAGCTAGTGTACTTTTGCAAATCTTCTAGAGAACTATTGTGAATAACAGTCCAGAACTTTCCTAACTAAAGGTTACATAGTAAACCACTTTGCAACATCTAATTTCCTCTTAAGCTACTGATTTCATTACCCTCCCCCCTTGTTTTTGTAGAAAGGGTTATATGCAACCAAGAACAAACTCAAATTCTCTATACTGGCAAATATTTAGCTGATCTTATGATTGTCCAGCTTCAATTTCTCAAGTGCTTAACTTACAGAATCCACCAATATATCTTTTTTAAGAAACACTAGGGATCAAACATAGGCTTGCTGCATGCTGCAGTGGCATTCTTTTAGTGGAACAATATCTCCACTCTTCATTTACACGTTATTTTACAAATCTGAGTATTTTGTATCATGCTGTATATGTAGATGGATGGGATTGCTAATAGAGGTAGAAATCAGAATAGAAAACAGAAACTACTTTTATTCTCATTCATACTTTTATGCCTTTATGATTTCCATATCAATGTCTTTGCAGCTAGATGTGATGTCTAGGTGTGTCTCCCTCCCATAGCGGTTCTTTCTACATATCCTCAGATGGCAGAAGAACAGAAGTGTTAAATCACTAGCTACCTGTTTTTCCAGAAAACAGTGGAGCAAAAAGGGTGTAAGCAAACTTTCTTGAGCTCTGTCGTGATCTGAGCATGTTCCCTGTGCTTCCCATATCTAACACATCATAATGGGAATTGTTTCCAACTGTATTTCAATGAAGCACACATTGAGTTTAGGGGAGCTTATCACCTACATGCTGCTGATGCTATATACAAAATGTTCTTTCTGGTAGACTGCAAATTTATATGAATGATGAAGATATTCAAAAATGAGGAAATACAATATTTGCTATCATGTAGTATAAGCTATCATTCTATTTGATACTTTTGTGTAACAGATCTAAAAAAGCAAAGAACTCAAATACTCTGCTTACCAAGTGGCGTGTCATCAAACGAGACTGTATTTGTAAAAAAGCATTATAAACTTTAGTGCTCTGCTGTAAAACAAAGAATAAGAAAATTATTACCATGTTTCACAATTTAAGATAAATTAGAAAATTAACAATACACTATAATATTCATTGCTAATAAATTGAATAATGTGTATATATATAAGAATAGGCTATAAATTCTATTCCATAATTATTTTTGAGAAATCCTTTAAATAATATTTAAGAGGATGATCCAGTTTTACCTTTTAAAAATATTTAGTCATGCCTGACTTATACATATAAACATGTATGCTTGTAAATTTTTGTTCCTCAAAATATTTTAATCTTATAGATTTACTAATCCACATTAGATACCATCATTAGCAATTAAAATAATTATTTTATAGTAATAATATTATATTTAACAAAAATATACAAGAGTCAAGGGTTTGAGGAAAGGTAAAATAAAAAGAGCAAAAAAATGCAGCCTCTATATCTTAGGAAACACTTGATATTCAATTCACACTGTCTTAAAATAAAGTTTCATATTAAAAATAAAAAATTCATTATTAAATTATATTAAAGTAAAAAATGAATTAGCTTGAAAGTATTTTAACTTTAAAATAATTTTAAATATAAATCAGAAGAAAATGATAGCCGATTTCCATTCCTTAGGCCTTAGATAGAAGTTTTTCATATTCATTATAAATGACAAATCTTTTGATCCTTTAGATTCATTAGATGGTCATATCAAATTTTGTTCATCAATGATAAAGTTTTCTTAGCTACTTAAATTATAAATTTATAAAATATTCACTTTAAAA
Source organism: Bramus lutescens (assembly GCA_001685075.1). Lineage (NCBI taxonomy): Eukaryota > Metazoa > Chordata > Mammalia > Rodentia > Cricetidae > Bramus > Bramus lutescens. Next base: position 60,259 of record LOEQ01003065.1, on the reverse strand, counting down.
TTATCTATTTATGTAATTATATTTGCTTAAACAATGTTTGGAATTCCCTATAATATTTTAGTTGGCAATGTAGTAATTTCATCTTTCATAACAAAGCACCACAGGCAAAACTATTTAGTATACAAATATTAATTCATTATATTTCTTATGTCAGAGAAATGCACGATCTTAGTGTCATAATATTTATCAGTGTTGAACTTTTTCTGTTTCGATTTTTAAATTTTTGATATCATAATGAATCTACTTTGGAAAGTCACTGGAGAAGAAGCAACAAACATTGTTAATTTTCTTAGAAGGGTGCTTGTCTCTTCATGAGTAACATCTAAAGCTAATGTCTAACCTCTCTACAACTCAAGTTTTCTGAAATGCCCAAATAGTGCATGAAATAGGGTATGTATCCTAAGTGCATCTATACCTTATTTAGAGGAGGTAGAAATTAAGAAGGAAGAAGTTTTGAATTAGAGTGACCCCCATGGGCTCATATTTTTCAATTTTTGGTCCCATTTAGTAGAAGTATTTGAGAAAGATTAGGCGCCTTGTTGGAGGAGGTGTCCAATTTTGAATAGGCAGTGAGGTCTTCAAAATCCACAGCAAGCACAATAAGTCTTGCCCAGTCTTTTGCCTGCAAGTCAGAGGCCACCTCTCAACTAATGTTCCAACATTCTACCAGCATGTCTGTCTGCAGCCATGTTTTATGCCATAATGATCATAGACTAAACCTCAGAAACTGGAAGCAAACATCCAACTAATTGCTTTCTTCTCCAAGTTGTGTTGATCCTGAAGCCTCATCATAACAATAGAATAGCAACTATGGCAAGGAATGTGTGTGTGTGTGTGTGTGTGTGTGTGTGTGTGTGCGATAAGAAGAAAAATAAAATTAGTTTGTTATTAAATTTCAATAATTTAGGGCTTGTTTCATGATTCAGAGGATAAATAACTTGATGCATGAATCTGGATAAAACTGACTCCAAAAGCTTGTCCTCTGTATTCTACATAGATACCTGGGTACACCTGTGTTAACATATTCACAATAATGATTAATTCGGTAATAATTTTTAAAGTTTATTAGTCCACCTGACATATTTTTGTTATATTTGAGATAATTATATAACATGAAGTTAAGGATTTAAATATTTAAAATAATATAAAATAATCTCATAAATAATTTAAATAAAATTATGGTTCTAAGGCATAAATCTTAATATTCTTGTATTTTAATTATACCTCAAATTTGAGACTGAATGTGCTTTTGATAGATGAACCACTTGTGACTCAAAGGACAAAGTTAGAACTATTTAGCTTGCTTTACATTTGTTTATTTCCTGTTATGGAATCAATCATCTAGAATTACACAACTCTCTTTTTGAGGGTGAGGAGTGAAGATCCCATTTAATATTTGAAAAAAATCAGTAGCACAAATATATGTTAACTGTTGCTTACAAAACTAAAATATATTTACAATACAAAATATTACTATTTGTGCTTATTGTGCACATATTGTCTATGGTATGTTGCATATATTAGATGACAGATCAGAAGCACTTCTGCCATTCAAGACATTAGCATAATCATCATCCAGTGCTATCTCAAATGAATCATTCCATGACAAAGCTATTTTAAACTTGACCTCATTTTTCTGTAATGCCTTTGTGACTTTCAGCATCATAATATTTTCTTTGAACACTGTAGAACCCTCAACTCCACTGTATGTATCCAGGCTTTTTATGGCCTGAGACTACCATGCTGGTAGCTGCAATACCATCTATTGTCATCCGTCAGTGTTAGCTAATCTATTAACATTACAGTTGTCATCCAAATAACTGATTTCTGCAAGGACATATGAGAGACACATGAGAAACAGTTGCTCCTCAATTTACTTCAGTAAAACTTACACAATGTAGGTAATGATTTCTTCACATCTTTTATTAAATTAATACAAAGGTATTTTATTTTGGTGTGAATAATATGGAATTGCGTTCCTCATTTTTTTGAATATTCTCTACATTATTTAGACATTGTACAAAATTTTATGCACTTATGTGTATACTGTATGGCAACTTTGATTAACTCATTTGCGACTTATAGTTTTGGTGAATAATATAGGATTTTTATTATAAGATTATATAATTCACAAATCATATTATATAATCACAAACTATGGGGCCACTGGTGATGGTGCCAGGACTTACCCCATTGATTGTACTGGCTTCTTGGAAACCCATTCTCTTTGGATGGATACGTTGCTTAGCCTAGATATAGTAGGGAGGGCCTTCGACCTGACCCAAACTATGTGCTTTACTTACCTTCTCTGAGTAGTGGGTGGACAATGGGGTAGGGGGTAGGTGGAGGGAAGGGGAAGATAGGAAGGAGTGGGAACTGGGATTGGTATGCAAAATGAAAAAATATAGTTTTTTTAAAATAAAATAAATTACAAAAATTTTATTTATTTATTTCCAAATGAAATGCCTTTTAAAATCAATATGCTCTAGTTTATTTATTTATATATTAATATAAAATTATATATTATTACTATAACACAATAATAATTAATAATATAATGTTAATATATAAATATACAGATTATTGGTGAACAATGTATATTTTAAATGCATTATAAAAATATAATCATAGTTTATTTAATTAATGTAAATATAAAGTAAATAAATTAATGTATATCTTAATATAATGTATTAATAATATAATGTTGATTAAATAGACATAAATAAATATACTACGGCACCTGAGTATATTGGGAGCATGGATGTAATAGAGGAGTGTAGAAGGAGAGAGGGCAGGAAGGGAAGGGAGCAGAGAAAAATCTGTAGCTCAATAAAACAATTAAAAAAGAATTATACAACTCTTACTTCCTTGAATAGAATAGATGATCATTAGGGCAAGAGTAAAGGGTTAGTGTGAGGAAGGAAAGAAAGGATGATGAATGGAGACCCAACCATAAGTAGAGCCTCGTCATTTTTAAATCCATGCCCTTGTGTGACAAGACAGAGTGGGAAAATGACTGATTAGTGTGCAGCAACTTACCAGGCTACATCTTTCTTCTCTTTTATAAGACTCAGAGTCGAAATCGTTCGAAAGTGCCACTGGGAATTGTGATTTCTCTCTAACCTGATATGCCAGAAGTGCTATTGAGTAAGTTACTAAATGTAGTTATCTGAAGTTTTACATCAATTTTTTAAACATTTGGATTAGTTTCCTGAGACCTAATGAGAGCATATTTTTCCTCAAAGCAACAGCTCTCTATAATTCTATCAGAGATAGTTACAAAGTCTCTGTAGTTCAAGGGTATTTAAGACATGAATTGAACTTGATCACAGATGTGAAACCATGATACTGATGTCAGATCAGTTTCTAGTAGATTCGTTCATTCACTTGAAATTTATTGTACTGATTCAGTAATTGGAAAAAAGAAGAAGGCTATGTTTAGTCTTCAGAATGAACAATAATACAAATAAATTCTGGAAACACTTTGCTATCAAGGAATTCATTTTCACAAGGCTTATTGAATATAGATCAGAGTCTCACTTAGATAGTTCCTCTCAAATAGAATTATCTTCTGCAGGAAATAGAAATATTAAAACCTTGTTGTGAATAAACATAGTGGTAAAGTGAGAGATCACTGATACTTTTTTTTTGTTGTTGTTTGGCAAAGGCAAGATACAGCCTCACACTCAGGAAAACAATTACTAATTCTGGGACAAGATTTGTGACAACCAGTGTGGAAATACAAACAACTTCACTGACCAAACCTGTGATCTGGTAATTCTGATGGAATAAGGAGGAAGACATGACTGCTATAAAAATGGTTTTAAGTACTTTTTACATCAACATCTTTTCATATTGTGTATAATATCATTTTTAAACAGTGCTTTAAAATCTTAGCAGTCTTATTATTGAGAGTATTCACAAATACACTTTTAATTCAAACTCGCTGAGAATGAAAACTGTTTAAATCATTTGCTTTCCTTTCCTTGTTTATGGAAGTATTCATGGGAGGAACACGTAAACATAATAGCTAGTCATTCTTTTATTTTCTTCTTTCATTTTGGCCCCATTTTAGTTCTTTCCCTATATGATTTTGAAGGTCTTGTAATCAGCCTGAAGGCTAAGCATTTATTAAGGATTGTTTTAATAAAGATGTATTAATAACTAAATTTTTGTAATTAAATAGTTTATATAAATTGTTCATGCTTAGAAAATTTTTATAAAATAATTATGTGGTCTAGTATAAAACAGTCTCACTAGCATCATCTTTGTTTTATTATTAATCTGAACATATTTTATAGAACCAATACAACCTAATAGAAATTACAAGCCTTGAAAGTGTGAAAAAGAATTTTAATCACTATTTAAAAATAATTCCCTGTTCAAAAAAAGTGTCAAAGAATGTTGATTTATAGAATGACACTCAGTTTCAATACCATTGTATACTATTGTGAAAATAAATAATTACTGAAAATTAAAAAAAAAACCTTATCCTTCCAAGCTTGTTTTTGTTCACTTATTGCTTACAAATTTTGATCATTTTTTTGTTTTTTTTCTTTGTTTTTCTTTTTGAGACAGGGTTACTTTTTTTTTTAACAAATTGACAAAAGCCTAATAAAATGAGTAGTGAAAATGTTTTTACATTCCAAGAGATATTATCTTTGTACTTCATTGAAGAATGCTCATACATTTACTGGAAGTTTACACAGTCTTGTTATTTATTGACAAATTGATACATTGTGCTGAAAATAAACATAAATTTAATTTTTTTTGTATAGCAGGGAAACAGTGTTGATTTCTGTGACCAATATCATAGAAGAACTGGACTTCTAGACAAAGTATCCATGCCTAGTATTCATGCCCATTATGTGCATGACCACCTCACCTTGTCTTCACATTTTCTTCTCAGTAGCTTTTAGAAAATGTTGCTACATCTCAATGTGCATATTAAAAACTCAGAAAACCATTACATCTGTGGTTGATGAGGCTGAGGTTATCTTATAAACTCAGTAGTGATATGTATGGAATTGTTTAGAACACTGAGTTCTATGGGAAAAACACCCTCTGCCATGAAGGCTGGGAGAGGAAAATGAAGGAGAACATAGTTATTTAATTTATAATGAGACAAATTTCTACTAAATCACTGACAAACCATAACTAGAGAAAGATCCTATTCTCTTATTTCAATGTTAAATCTACTTTATATTCATGCTATTTAGTACAGAAGTATGAATAAGTATGTATTGATCACTTTTCTATGAGGATTCTAATACAGACAATATAAGAGAAAAACTATGCATTTTATTTTTATTTTTTCCCATAGCATACTTATTATATGGTTATTTCTAACAATATTTGATTCATAAAGGATTACGACAACTTAAGATTCATCATAACTATTAGGATTTGTGTTCTCCTTCTACTCAACATTGCCGTTTGTCAGTATCTGTTGACTCTTTTCCTCTGCCAGTTTACTTCATTCTTAGATTGGTCTCATTCATAAACTGGTAATCATGACCTCTAAATGGAAAACCCTAAAGAGATAGTTTTATTGATCTGATTTCAGTAGTGCTCCATCAAGGCTTCAGTCACCAATGTTCAGAACTTATGATCAAGAGAGAAAGCTTTACAGGCCTAAGAGTCAAGAGAAGCACTGAAGCTTGTATATATTTTGGTTACCAAATTTATAGCATTTACTTTCTGTGTTTATTTATAAAAGAAGCTATAATTATTTTATAATTGTTGTTCTTTATTAAAGTTATCAGTTTTGCTTGTAATTCAAAACAACAGCCTTTTCTTTTGGTGATCTGTGTTCCTTGTGACTGAATTTTCCGTAAGGTATTTCTGTCCTTAGTCTGTAAGCACTGGCATAGACCAGCAGAGAGAAAGGAATGGAGCCATGGCAGCAGAATCTATCTACAAGGGCATGAATGGAGTCAAGGTGGTAGAATGATACATGGAAGCACGTACAAGGACATGAAAAGTTTTATTTCCTTCTCCTCAAAGAGTGCCAATGAAGCATTTCTCTGAAAATCTGGAAGAGGAACTTTCATAATCAATAATGTATGTGTATTTCATATCATGATCCAAAACAAAATATTTCTATATCACATCAATCCCTTTATTTTCAGCCTGGCAGACTTTTATTTTTCTAGAGATTACTTTTCTTTCTTGCACTTACTAAAAGTAGTCAATGTTTGCCTTTGTATTTTTAGTATGCAAAATGAATTGTTACTGTTGAAATTTTCTCTCAGTAAAAAACAAAAAAGAAATTTACATGTTGTTCCTACATTATTTTTCCATACTTTACAGGGAGCATAAAAGCATCCTGGCACACTCCCTCCCACACACACACATACAAAAACATGCACACAACATGTCTATAATTATTTTTGTCTATTTTAATATATATTCTAACATTTTAAGAGCAAATCAGTTAGGGCAGCGGTTAATACTATTATTAGATATTTTAGCAATCTTCTTTTCCATTGCTAAGAATAAATGGAACCATAATAGTCTGTTTGCATCATCAAATTTATCTTGGGAACTCAGCATAATTACGATGTGGTCTCATGTAATAAAACATCAGTGTGTGTTTCAGGCTTTGCTTATCTCTTAATTCAACCCTTATATATTTAGCTCCCTCTATAGTCTCAGAACTATTTTAGGAAGTAAATACACAGTAACGAAAAAGAGAAACATGATTATAGAAGCTGCCTCTGCAATGACTGGATTGAGGATATAACACATATAACAAAATATGTAAGGAATAGCTTTGTAAAATAATACAAGATTAAAGATAATAGTGTTTAATGCCAAATAAATCATTGATAATTATCAAATGAATGTATCTGATTTTAGAATTAAATTGCACTTCCAGACATAATGTATTAACAAGAATTTTCATACAGTTAATGAAGTATAAAGAACATGGTTATTACAAAAGAGTTAGGAATGAAGCATAAGTTAACTTTAATATTTTCTTAGTTATTCTCAAGGTCGCATATAAAAGAGAAGATAACATACCTAACAGCAAAGCAAGTTAATTTAGCATTGGTGTTAAGTACTTTAGTGAAGGTTAGTTAAGAAATAATTGGAAATAGTATTTGATGATCTTTGTGTGTTATAGAAAATTGCATTGGGATGCATGCACTCATGAAGGAAAATTATCTCCTTCAGCATCTGGAATACAGCAATCCTGGTACTATCTGGGGAAAGTTCTCTTCCCTTTGGCTATTGAAAACATATGGTTTCTGAGACTTTTTGTGTACGGTGACTAGCAAGTATCAACCGTGGATAGATAGTATACAGGCCAGTCAAGTTTAAGCAGTTTATTAGTTTTCTATTAAGATGACACAAAGCTATAAATGCTCCTTTTAATTTAATTTAAAGCTCAGGTAAAAGAATTCAAATTGTTTTAATATAACTTGGTTCTTTTTTTAATTTTAGATTTAAGACATTAGGCTCTTTAAGGTCTTTTTAAATTTGAAATATCATTAGGAGGCTCAAAGATTTGTTTCATAGAATTTAGTGGTATCTCTTGTGTCCTGTTAGGCCATAGGTATCAATCTTCTAAAGAAAATAAAGAATAGATACTGTAGAAAAATAAAATGATAGTTAAAAAAGTCCTGATAGCACAGTAACTTATGACATTGTACTTGACACAAAAAGTCATGTAATTTACCCATTAGTGTCATGCATACTTCTGTGATGTACTAATTCAGGATTCTTCCTTATGTTTCTATGCTATAATTACTTTATTCGAATTTTGCATTTTAAGAATTAAGTATTTATGCTTATGCATGTTTGTGCTTACAATTCCAAATAAAATTGACAATAACTTTCCATGTCAGCCAATAAGAGAGATTTTCTTGTAGTTAATAGCTTTGCTTTTCCTGCAGAAATACCCCAGTGACAAGGTTATGGACTATTATCTGTGTCTCACGCTTTTTTAGTGATACTTACAGGAGCTAGATTTCTGATATTACAAAGATGCCCTTCTCGGTCAATGTCTTATTCCTCGCTGAATGCGTGGGAGGTAGGTAGCAAGGCGTGATGCTATGTATTCTCAGGATGGAGTCAGAAACGGCTGTTCTCTCTCGAGTCTTCACAAAGAATGTCATTTTCTCAAGATGTGTTATCCTTGGAGTCATCCATTATCATTAGCACAATAGAAGTACTGTGGGCTAAGACACACGTAAAAGAGTTGTTCTTCAAACCCTTACTATGGTACCATTTAGGTCCACTCTGTACCAGAAATTTAATAAAGGCATCCTTTAGAAAGAACAAATCACTGCAGAATAGATTCCTTCACTCATCCCACATTGTCCCAGGAAGCCAAACCAGACTTTAGTCTGTGACCTTTTTCTCTGTATATGTTATTTCCTGCAGAATGGGATACTTGGTAAAGTGAAGTGGTGTGATAGGAACCCAGTCACATCTGGATTAATACGTTAAGGGACTTTTCCTTCATTTGCCATTTAACCCTCTCAGATATTAGTTATCACTATTTCCTTGTTGGTACTCTTTAATATGCACTGTGTTCTCCATTTTCCTACTGAGGAAGTGTGGCTATTTACCACACTGCCTTTGCATTCTTGCATTTAAAATCACTAGTGTTCTCCACTTTTAAATAGATCTGTATTCAAATCACTTTCAGGTTAAAAACCAAATTTTATTATTCTTGTATACTTTGACATTGACCTGTTTATACTTTTTATTTGTAAAATATCAAGTAAATAAAAGTTGTAGATCCTTTAGTCATGTTTTTGTTGTTTAAAAATTGTATATGTACGTACAAATAATATATGCTAATTGAATCCATGACCTCACTTTCAATTTCTACACTAACTCCCATCTTTTTTCTTCCTACTTTATGTCCACATGCTCTCTTTTTCTTTTCTTTTCTCAATGAGTCCACCAGTTGCTGCCTGTATCTGCACGGAGCGGAGATACGGACCTATACTGGGGCCAGCTGCTACATTCTTAAAAAAAAATAAAACGGATTCCTCCTTTCTGCGACGCCTTCAATCGCCAAGAACTAGGGCTCTAATTTTAACAACTTCTGCTCCCATGCTGGGATTTTGACTGACTTGATCTCAGACAAGTCCATCGCCCACAGTCCTATCCTCTGTGAGTTTGTGTCTGCAATAACTGTGTTCTGTCTAGTGTATGCTGTGGAAAGAGTTGGGTTTCGTTGCTCCCACCAACTAGTGCTGTTGTCACACCCAGGCAAATCCTACCAGGCTCATCATTATTGTAGCACACGGCACCTACCCGCACTAGGCTTACTAGTCAGGAGGGATGGACTTTCCAGGTGACAGTCAGCTTAACCTTTCATGTTCATTGCTTCAGTTATATTGTGTTGTCAGCAACAGTTATTCCGCTGAGTTGTAGGGTAACCAAGAACAAAAGCAATAGCATGCAATGTTTAGGAAGGACTATGATGTCCCATTCTATAACAAGAAAAAAGAATTAACCATATCTGTCACTGACTTTTTAATTGATAAATTTATAGTGTCTGAGAGAAACGCTGCCCTCTCATCAAAGGGTAACTCCAGTTAAAGGTGCCAGGGCAGCTGATGCCATCTGTATACCACCAGGCATTCATGTGGTATACAGACATATATGTACATAAAACACTTATGCACATGAAATAAAGAACAAACAACATTGGAGTTCCGTAGATTATTCAGTGGTGGAAGGCAGTTGCTTTTTCAGAAGCCCACAGTTTGACTCCAGCACCAATATGGTGTTTCATAAGCAACTGTAACACTGGTTCCTGGGGAATTACTGTTCTCTTCTCTTCTCTGACCACTGGAGGCAGGACGCATGCACATGCAACCCATAAAAATATTCTGGCAAAACACTACCACATAAAATAGTATTTATAAACATAATAAAATTGAAAATTATGAATACTTCTGTCACATTCACTTCATTAGAGAACCTGCCAAAACCAAGTAATATTATTTAAAATGAGAAGACATAGACAATTTCATGAATATAATTTCAGCAAATTTGTTTGAACTTCAATGTAATTACATTAATTCATTTGTGAAGATGAATAAAGCATTTTGTTTTTTCTTGTGTATTAACTTGATACCAATCCAAAATTTAGTGAACAGCATCACATCATTGACACATAAACTATTTTTCCTAATTTTTTTGCTTGTAATAATGTATTTACTTCAGAAAAAATATAGAATCTATGGTTACATTTTATGTTAGGAAGTATATAAAATAGTTTTAAACATCAGTCTAAGAAAGGGAATGTTTCTTTGTATATATAAATGCATGAAATATTCATTTGCTTAAAATAGTGGATTTTTTATCAAAATGAAAAAATAAGTAAAAAGAAAAATACAACAGTGCTTACTACTTCTGAAATATTAAAACTCAGGCAAGCATCATATTGAGATAATTTATATTGCCTATACTATTTTTAAATAGTGTTACAGCCTCAATTTTAAATGCTTGTATATGTTACTTTAAAAAGTGATTCTCTTATCATGATGCTAGAAAGATACTTCCTCAGAAACTATGTCTCACTCTATTAAAAATATAAATTAAGTCATATTTAATTTTCTCTTGTTCAGAAGAAAAAAATTACAGACATGAAGGTCAACTGCAAACTGAGCATCAGCAGGAATGACCCCCATCTAGCCACTGAGGTTTCTGTCTTGATATAAATGAGTACCTTAAACCATAAATTGGTGCTTTTCAGCGAGGTACTGAAAAATAAACTGCTATGGAATTGTCAGCAGCTGCCAAGCAGAGAACTGATTCTGTAATTTAGTGAGAAACTAAAAAGATCAAAATCACATCTCTGCCTTTTAACAAGCCTTTGGCTGTTGCACAGAACCTGCTAATAGCATCGTAGAAGCCAAGGAGGAAGTAGAGGTCACAGGCTCGCATCGCTGGGAAAATGGATGTGCTTGTTCTTAGGCAGCTCGGAATCCCAAGAACAAAAGGCCTAAAAAATATGCTGGCTTTGCTGGGAGAGAAGTAAGCAAACGACTTCAAATGAAGTATCTTGCTATGAAGAACGATTAATGAGACTGCTATTAATTATGATGTGATCAGCTTACCTAATTCTTTATCATGAGACACAAACTAATATAGACGGGCAAGCTTAACCTTGGAAGCAGATTCAGGAGAATGAGCTCACTCCAGGAGTTATATTTTCATTTTGGTTTTGTTTTACTGTTAGGCTATGATAGCAATATGTAGCCCCATCTATTGAATACTACACAATAATCTCTTCTGTAATCCTGTGCTGTCCAGAGAGTACACTGAGGACAGATGTGTGTGTGTGTGTGCATGAGCATATAGAGGTGAGGATAATGGGGCCAGAGTTCAAGGTTGGTGCCTCTGTCTATTTCCACCTTTCTCTTTTCTTTTGTTTTGAAATAAGATCTCTCACGATCTGTAGATCACTGAATCAGATTGACTGGCTGACCATCTCAACCCTAGGGAACTCCTAGGTATCATTACTGTGATCATCATTCCTGTTTCCATTGTTACCATTTTAGGTGGGTACAGGGGATTCTAACTCATAACCTCATGATTGTAGAGCAAACGTTTTACCCACTGAAGTATCTCCCAAACGCTAGATATTTATTATCATTCTCCTCCAAGCTTTCTATAGCTCCATGAGAAAGGATATTTTTTCATTCATCTGTTGACTTTGCAGAGGAGCTATTAGACTTACACAAATAAGCTACCAGTGCTGAAGAATCATATCTTATCAGATTTATTCAGAGTTAAACACTGTGCATGAAATACACAAAATTGTAAATATTTTCCAAAGAGCTAAGACTTTGACAGTAGTTACCAGTTTACCAAAAGCAAGGAGTAGTCATTACACAGAGATATAGTCTGCAGTATATCTGTAGGTATGAAGACGAACCCCCGAACGCCAAAATCCCAGTGTAGCCTAAAGTCTTTTCTCTATGGGTCTCCAACTGCTGATTATTGTTTTGCTTTAATTACTAATGTTTTTATTTTAACCTTACAGTTCATCACCTAATTTCCTTAAATCCTATTTCCTTTAATGATATTTTGTCTTGAATTTGAAACTTGCTCTAATTTGCTAATAATGAATATAGTTTGCTTTTATCTTTCCAAACAGAACATTAAAGATTTTTTATTTATTAATAACTGAAAACACCACAGATATAAATTAACTATATAATTCCATGATGTACAGATCATAATAAATGAGAAAGGAGACCAAAAGTGAGTAAAAATGTTGCTCAAAAGAAATAAGTATGATTTTATTTTAAGAATAAAAATTATGTAAGTGTTCATTTTATAATTCACGTTATATCATTAAGTTATTCAGATAGCGGCTGACCACCTCGTGCTTATTCACATTGCCATTAAGTAAAGTGTATACATGCTTATGTTTGCACTTTAAGTGTGCATATGCCAGTCTGCCTTTTCCATTTTGGTCATATTATAAAAGGAAGCTCATAACTTACAGAGTATTGTGTCAGGTCTAATAAAGGAGAAATGTGATTTGCTTACTTAATAAGGATGTGCTTATGCATGCATGTATATCAACACGGCTGTCCACTGCTATTTCCATTTTCTAAATGTAAACTCACAAATAATTAATATTCATCATAGCATTTTCCATGTTAGCAGAGTGAATAGTCATCTGAATATATGCTAAGGATTAATATGCTTTTCTGTATGTTTTTTCTATTTTCAGTTCTTGCAGCAATCCTCATATTGGATTTAATGTATTTGTTCATATTTTAGAGATTTTTCAGAAATTTTGAACATTTTCTTCCCTCTCACCTGCTCTCCCCACATCCGCTCTTCCCCACCTCGCCCTTCCCACCAAACCTTATGATCTCTCATTCTTCACTATTTCTCTAAAGAAAATCATGTACACACACATGCACACTGGTACACACACACACACACACACACACAAAGATAAGAAAAAGAAGAAACAACAGACATAACAACGACCCTAATTTGTATTTGCTAACTGCTCCAAAGTGGATGGATGGCCTGCTGTGGAGTGTGGAAAATATACACAATATCACTCCATTGAAGATAACTGATTTTCCTTCTAACAGTTATCAGTTTCAAATAGTTTCTTGGTTTACGTTGGATTTTGTTCTCATTTCCCTTCTCCCTGTTAAGATTTTGTCTACCTTGAGCTTGGTTAGGGCTGTACATGCTGTCACAGTCTTTCTGTATTCGTATATACATCATTCCTATGGTGTCTGGAAAGCACTGTGTCTTGGAGTCATCTATGTATCTGCCTCATCTAATATTCCTTGCTCATCTTTCTTATACATGGACCTCTGAACTGTGAGGTAAAGGGTGTGTTGAAGATATTTACTATACAGACGAGTGTTCCAAAGTCTCTCACTCTCTGAAAGTATACAGTTGTGAGTCTCCTTGTTAACTATCATCTACTGAAAAAGTTATTCTTTAAAAAAGGTTGAGTTATTCACTTATCTGTTGGTATAACAGCATGTCACTAGGAGTAATTTTATATATGTGTTCTTTAGGAGAACAATAGTAATAGAATTTCACCTGGGCCCATAACCTGTCAATTCTCAGATTCTTGACATAATTTAACAGTATTACTTATGGAATGTACCTTAAACTCTATCACAAAATGTGACTTGTCAGTATAATGAATGATTGTCTCAATTACATTTACATGCAATTTATACTACTTAGACTTTTAGAGACAGTTTAATGTTAACCTAAAACATTAAAGATACATTTTCATTGACTTTAAATTGGTACCAAGTTTTTAAAGCAATATGAACAATTTTCAGTCTCTTTGAAAGAATGATATGATGTAATGTAACAAAAGGAGGAGATGGACAAACACAGTTATAGTCATCTGAAATATGATGTAAAGAAAATTGTCCATTGTCAACACACATGTGCAATGTGTTCTCTATCCTCAGTAATTAGTCATGATAAGAGAAGTAGCAACTGAATATACAATGCACCTCTTTGTTCCCTCTTTAAATTCAATTTCTATATGTGGACAGATTATTTATGTTTAGCAAAGTGTTTTGGTCATGTCTATATCATTCTACCATAACTCTAGTCTAGGATTGTCACTCATCTCTTCAGGAACCCAAGTCTAAGCCACTCTTCCTTCCTTGAATCCAGAATTGCCTTATTCTTCTTTGAGAAAATAAAACTAATGGCCATGACATTAATCAAATTCTCTGTGAATCTCATCCAATAACTCAAAAAATTATCAGTGCTCATATAGCTCATATAGCTCCTTGTTACCATAGAATACATTGCAACATTTAATGCATCAGCCAAATAATCACATCTATTGTCGCATGTATAACCCTGCTTTATTATAACCATGGTGTCTAGAGACTTAACAGGGAAACTTAGTGACTTCCACATATGTATCTCTACATTATACCAGAGTTTCTCAGTGTTTTTCCCACCTGCTAGATGAAGGGAAATGCTCGACATTAGATCACAGTACTTATGGAAAAGAGAAATATCTTAAAACAGAGCTCCAAATAAAGCCATTCTTATAATAAAAGAGAAGAGAAGAAACTTAGCAGTGTGTGTCAAATATATGTTCTAGTACTTAAACTTCCTTCTTGGGACTCCATCTAATACTGATTTAAGTGCTGTCTCCATTCTTGAAAACCTCAAAGTACTTGTACTTCTTGTTTAACTAAACATACTTCTCTCTCTTTTTTTCACAAAGATATGTGTGTGCGCAGACACTCACAGTATATATATGTATACATATATATATATATGTGTGTGTGTGTGGTGTATACACACACAGAGAGAGAGAGAGAGAGAAAATCATGATTTTCTGTCTCCCAAAGGGATTTTCAAATGGTTTTTGTTTGCCTTTTGAAAATATACTGTAAATTCTTTGCACACTTCTAATGACATGAGCAAATGTTACCTACTCTTTTGTAGTAAAATTGTACCCTTCCTTATCAGTGTTCTATGTAGTAATGAGAGAATATTAAAAATATTGCCATATGAATGGCCAGCCTATGTTTTGCATACAACACATGTAAACACAGTGTTTATATGTCTTATCACACTTCAGGATCCAGCAAGTAACTTCAATTCTCAGTGAATCTGTTGTCATTAGGGATCAGGTGATATATTTCCATTCCGCAAAACAAGAGCAGAAAATGTGTACTATGCTCCATAGTTGATCTGTAACATCTCTCACAGTGTGTTCTTTGCTATCTCTGCTTGCAATTATAGATACAGGGAATTCATGAGGAGGGTCCACAAACTCTTTACTTTTGATTTGAGAGTAATAGGTATGAACCTGAATTCTATTGAAGTTTCAAGATTTCAAGAATACAATACTAGCTGAAACAATTTGCCCTGGATGCATCTGAGCAGCCCTGGCTCTGTCAGGTCCCTTTAGTAACAGACAGGAGAAGGATACCTATACATCTGCCCATGGCAACTTGCTCTGGGCAGGTATGAGCAACCGTGAACCTGTCTGGCTCATTTTGACGCTGGGCAATTGGGTGCCATTATATGAGGGGGTGTGGGAGAGAGAGAGGGATAGAATGGTTCATGCCATCTGGAAAGAGGCATATCTGAAGAGACAAAGGTGGAGAGGAGCAGGCTGAACTGGTTGGCCTTCTTGTCACCAGAGGTTTTACTGCTGTCCAGGCTTGGGTTGCTGCCAGTGGCCAATTTTGAGTCCAGTATCCTGCTGTAGTCTTGGTCTGTGTTGATCTCCCTGGCTCCTGTGACTGAAGGCTCTGGGCATAGGGCTGCACAGAGTTGGTCCTACCCCTACTGATGCAGCACTGGAGAGAGTTGGACCTGCCCTTCTACACCTGTTGGAAGGTGGGAAAGCTGGCCCTGATGACCCTCCCTCAGAGCATCACTTGGGAGAGCTGGCCCTGAACCTATTCCGGGCAGCACAGTAGAGCTAACCCTGTTGAAGGGACCTAAGTGAGCTGGTCCTGAGAAGGTGAGCATAGGAGAGGTGGAATCACCCCTCATCCGCCATATGGGTTGGCACAGATGAGGGAGAGATTCCAACACTAACACATCCCCTCCCCCCAAAAAATGCCTGTGGTAGGTGGTCATAGGAATCGGAGAGCTGCTTCTGTCTTCTGTTGGCTGCAGCACTCGGGAGAGAGAGCAATGCACCCTGCCTGGGTGACGGTGACATGGCCCTCAGAGCATGAGAGCCGGATAGCTGACCCTCTCCCTCACAGTCTGCCATGTGATGGTGTGGGTGAGGAGAAGATACCTATCCTCTCGCCCCTTGCCACCTGCGGCAGGCAGAAGAGCTGGCCATAGAGATGGGAGAGCATGAGAGCTGGTTCGGCCGTGAGCCAGCTGCAGGACTTGGAGTGTGGGGTCCACACTATGCCTGGGCAACGCAAGAGAGCTGGGTCCGCTGGTGCGGATGATCCGGCCCGGAGGGCATCACTGCAAGAAAAGTGGCACTGCTCCTTGCTGCCTGGTGCCTTGGCTGGGCTAGCCTGGGCAATGCTGGAGAGTTAACCCTGGAAGTGAAGATGAGGGGAGTTGGAACATTGGCCAACCCAGCTCCCACCCAGGTCCAAGAACTAGGTCTACGATTTGACTCACCCCAACATTCACCCCATCTATGGTCTGTTGGAGCATACGAAGGAGCCAGTCCCGCAGGCAAAAAAAAACAACAACAACAACAACAAAAAAAACAAACCTGCAGAATCTCCATAACACAGGGCAACAACAGGATATCCACGAGGAGTACCAGTGAAGGTGTAGGATGTATAGTAGAGCAGAAGCCAGAGGCCTTGAGCAAGACCAATATTTCATTGCAATGAACACTTGCAAGTAGAGATGTGTGGACTAAAGGGTAAACTGTGTGGCTCACCTTGCCTCACAATAGTTTACACGACAACATTTTGTTTCTTTTCTTTTAATTTATTATTTTGGAGGCTGTTGTAAGTGTAGGGAAAGGATATTAAGGGACAAGAAGATGAATAGGATAGGGAAGCATGATGTGAAATCCACAATGAATTAATAAAAAAGTTAAAAATACAATAACGCCATTATTGCTATCATTTTTCAACTAGTTATACCATCAATTTTTAAGACAGTATATTTCCTGTTATGACAGAGCGAGAGGTCTTTGTCACTAATACAGTATTGTATACTTTTATTTTGTTTGATTTGAACATATTTTCTTTATGTATGTTGTCACATGAGTTTATGTATGTATGTCTGTTTTTCAGTATGTATATGTGAATGCTTGTGGCGTGCATGTTTAAGCAATCCTGTTTGTATGCACATTTGTGGGGTTGTGAACATTTGTGTGTATGTATGTAGACACCAGTGTCATTATCCTGTATTCGTCTTTAGTTGTTTGTCTTCTTTTTTGAGACATGATTTCTCTAAGTCTTAAGCTCATCCATTTGGCTGTACTAAATGATCAGTGAACCTCAGGAATCTTAATTTCTCTTCCTTTGCAGTGCTAGGATCATACTTACGCAGCACCGAGGTATGAGGAACAAAACCTTAACCTGATTGCTGGGATCTGGACTCTGGACCTACTGTTTGCCCAGTTCCATAAGAAGTTTTTTTACTTCCTCTGCTGCTCAGAGTGATGAGGGTAATACTTGCTGGGAGGACTATTCCAACTGATCAGCCTGAAATAGTCCACTGATCTTCAGGAATGCAACTTCTCTGAGTCATCAACCTGCTGGTGTGAGAGTTACAGAGATGCTGATATTTCTGAATCAGCCTTACACATGTAAGTAGCACCTTATTCCTGCTTTTATAAGTATGGTAAACTCAGTAATCAATTAAGCTATATTTAAGTGGAATCATTTAACTGGTTGTCTAAGATCCCAATCTAGAGTGAACAAACATGTGCTCTGTCTCCCCAATACACTTTAGGCACCACAGACACAGAACTTTTGCCACCTTTGGGCTTTTATTTTGTATTTTTTTGTGTGTGTGTGTGTTGTAAATCAGAACATATGATTGCACTTCCTTAAATTTCTCTTGTTACTAAAACCAGATAGATTAATTTATATTCATTATAAAGAGCTCAATGGAATATTATGCTGCCTTCTAATTTTTTACAGTTCAGAAAAAATGATGATGAACATGGACTTCAGAGAAATATCTTACATGAACTTTAAATAACAAGATATGAACAATTGGGAGAAGTAGGGTTAGAACTCCAGGCTCACTTAACAAACATGAGTATGGCCCAGTGGGGAGACACTATACATTGCATTTATTGGCGTTGACTTATGGTCAATTCTGTAACAACATTTTTTATAGGACTAACTATTAACTTGAATACATATCAGTTAAAATCTGCAGAGAAATTCATGATTATATGTCCACAAAAATCTATATAAATGTACTAAACATTATGATCATTTACATTTCACAATGTTAATATGTAAACTACCACAGGTATTCTTTGTCAAATAAACACCATGCAAAATATTTCAACTTTGAACACTCTGCCATAGTGACAGAAAGTTAACAGGCATATCTATGCACATGCTTTAGTTTCTGAACTACAGTTTTCTACTCTATTGATTTTCAATATCAAAAGAATGCTGTAGCCAACTTTGCTAAAGAAATTATTCCTTTAAATACTTCAAGAACTATCCTTTAAAGCCACAGAGTCAATTGAAAGAATCACTAAGTTAGAGAGTGGGTGTCATTTTTTCATGTTTTTGAGGTCTAGCCCAGATTTGAGCATTATTTGTATTCTCATCACTGGAATTACCTAGGAATTTTCCAAGGATCATGGAAAATACTAAAAACTTCACCAGGGTTCTTCTTTATTTGGAGCAGGGAGATTCATCTTAATAATTTTTAATTTCATTATAGTCATTACTATTTTTTAATGAAATAGATCAGACATTCAAAATGTATGCCAAAATGTTTTATAACAAAATTTTACTAGTTCCTAATGTGTTTTAAATTAATTTAGAATAAGCACTTGGGTTTTTCATAATAATTTAATTTATAAGCATTTGGGTTTTTCATAATAATTTAATTTATAGACATAAAGCTTGTGCAGCCTCTCTCTTGGCTGTTGGATTTGGTTTTTGTTTAGACAGAAAAGGGGTGGTGATGTAGGATTCCCCTCTGTATGCTATGGATGTGTTTTGTTAATGTGTTGGTTAATGAACAAAGATGTTTTGGCCTACGGCAGCACAGAATAGACCCAGAGAGGAATTCCAAAGATAGAGGAGAAAAGAAAGCTGAGTCAGGGAGACACCATGTAGCCACTGAGGGAGAAAGATGCTGCACAGAATTTTATCGATAGGCCACAGCCAAGTGGTGATAAACAGATTAGTAGACATAGGTTAATTTAAGATGTGAGAGTTACTTAATAGGAAGCCTAAGCTATTGGCCAAGTAGTTTTGTAACTATTATAGTTTCTAGGTGATTATTTCCAGTCTGGCAGCTGGCAAACAAACAAGCAGCCTCCGACTACATGTCTTACACTGGAAGATATACGCAGTGATATTCCAGGGGAAAAAAACTGGTTTTCCCTCTTCCAACGTGTGTAAAGTGACACTTAAGCTGTTGGTCTTTTTTTACTTTAGTAGCTAGGTTTTCATTTATTCATTCATTCATTGAAAATATTATAAAATAAAGTATAATAAAATCAAACAAAAAACTCCCACTTTGGAGTTGAAAAAGATAAAACTACAGATGGAAAAGAGCCTAAGAGATATCAGGGACTCAATTTTTTGAGGACTTTTTTGTTTCATTTTGTTTTGTTTTGCTATATTTTTGTCATATTGATTTTGTTTCTTAGTTGGCTTGTTTAGAAGTTTTGTTTGTGTTTAAGAGAAAGAGGAAAGGAGTGAGGGAGAGAAGAGGGGATAGAAAGAGGAAGAAGTTGATGTTGAGAGAGAGAATATGTAAAATTGTGTGGGCATGAAGGCGAGGAGCACCCAAGAAGTGTCGAAGGAGGGAAATAAGGTCAAAATATACTATATGAAAAATTTAAATATTATTTTAAGTGAGTTTGTGTATATGACAGTAGAAATAATATGATTTAATTTATGGTTATGTTAGCTCATTCAATTTAATTTTTTTCAGTTCTAACCAATTATCTGAAAACTGCATGACTTTATTTAATTTAGGGTTTCTTAAATTCCATTGTTTATATGTACTTCATTGTACATGGAAGCATTTATCTTTTGGTGGACATCTGTGTTGGTTCTATTTTCTAGCTATTGTGAGTAAGGCAGGAATCAACATGGATGTGCATGCGTCTCTTTAAGGACACATGAAGTTTTGAAATAAATGTGGAGTATGATGCTGCTGGGTATTATGGTAGTTCTATTTCCAGTTTTCTGAGAAAAGTCCAGACTAATTTCCAAAATGGTTGTGGAAACTCTATAGCAGGGGGCAGGATTTCAAGTCTAAGTCATAAAAGCTCCAAACAGGGACCAGTTGTACATTCAAACTTTTGACTCTAGTGACAGAGTTCTACTACACAGGCTTCATTGCATAAGATCTCTATAGCCTTCAAATTAGTGCCCCAACTCAGAGACCAAATGTTTGAAACCTGAGCCTCTGGTATTGCATTTTATGTTCAAACCACAGTGTTTTAAATTTGGGAATAGTTTAGAACTAATTTGTTCTGAAATTCTGTCATGACATATCCTCTCTTCCTTTATATCTTCCCTTTGCTCTCATTTTGTGCTTCATATTTCATGCCTATTACTCGAAATGATTATTTAAGTGCCTATTATGTGTCTTTTCTCATGCTGTATTCTCACTAATAGTGCATTATTTCATTAAACATATAACATATATTGATGGTATGAGCAGATATCTAATTTGTATGAAACAGAAACTGCCATACATGAACTTCATGGTATCAGCTCCTTTCATAGTTAAGTAAGAAACTCTGAAAATCTGTATTTTATTTCTTTTCTAAACACAAAAGTATTTGGGAAACAATTAACTAAAAGTTTTGATGATGTACTATTTCTTAAAGAATATATTATGAATCTGGAAATACATCTAGCCTAATCCTATCTTGAACTATGAAACACTTAAAAACAAATTGTGACCTAACTACAAAAGCTTTCAGAATCATCAGTGTAAAGAGGAGACAAAATGAACTTAAAACTACTTCAAGCTTCATTCCCAGAAAATTATTATCACTTAATATGTGTCAACAGCTCTGGGAAGCTCCCAGCCCAGGTCTTGTCTTTATTTGGCAAGCTCACTCCTGTACACATAGCATTGCTCAAGGGAATTTGTCAAAAATGATTAGTGGCTTATTTTTTTAACATTGCAGCTGTCTAAGAAAGTAATACAAGTAGGTCTAAAAACAGCCGAGGGAAAAATAACAAAGCTTAAGATTAAGTAAGGCAAAATTGGACAAATGAGATACTCATGAGAAAATTTGAAAAACCTTAACACATCCATTAGATATCTCCAAAGCAAATCTACATTCTGAATTGAGTTCAAGTCAGATATAGACAGTGAAAATCCCATATACTCTATTATACTTTAAACTGGCTAAATTTGAAAAGAAAAATTAAGTCTAAATAAGAGTTGTAATATGTCAGCCAAAGCAAAGTGAGATGTCTTAAGCCATGATAAAACTTTTAGTTAAGGCTGAAAGAAATATTGTGAAGAGTATTAGTAAATAATTACAGTCATTAGCTTGTCCACCGTGCTGAGTGAAAAGAAAGTTGGTATCCTCACCTGAACATGAATGCTGCCAGTACCTGATTAAATAAATCACTAACCAGACCAATATTAACACCAAATCCTCACAGGTCAGAAAAAAGTCTTCTGTGAGCACCCATTCTTACTTATAGGGCCAAGATTTCCTCATAGCATCAAAGGAAATTAAATTAGACCAGTTGGAGGGTTCACAGAAAGACTAAAGTCATGACGATTTTGTTGAGAGCAAAAGACTTTTTATATGCTTATCAGGAGTAGAATATAGCAGTGATTGTCAGGATCAATGCAATAATATCTGCCAGCATTCAACAATGTTTGCAAACTTCACAGGGTGCACAAGAGTAATGTCTAAGACCAGTTGTCCTGTCAAGTCTCCATGTTTCCCTGACTTCTAAGGGAACCTACAGAGAAACGCAAAGTGGCTTGACTGCTTCAATGCCTGAGCGAGTGTATCAATCTCTCAGGAACTGGAAAAAAAATTGTGTTCCAGTATTCATGGCCTCTAACCTGAAAAACCTATGATACATGCCTCTCAAACAAAGCATGTTTTTTGAAATCTTCAGTGGAAGGGAGACTGAATTCTAGAATCAGAGTATAAAATTCACTATTTAAAATGTTCTAAAAATAAAAGGAAATGTGGTCATACATAAGAAAACATAGACAAGCAAACAAAAACAGACAAAACCCACTTTTTACAAACACTTCCTTGAGGATCTTGCTACAAATGGAAGCAAATCTGTGAACAAAAGCAACAATATTTGCAAACTGTCAAAGAAAATCCAGAAAGACTCTCATTTTAAGAGGAGATGAAAATACATAAAGCAATTAAAACAATCATAAATTATTTAATAATACAACACAGAAAAATAAATGAAATAGAAAATATAAAATAAAGAAAATCAAATTAGACAAAACATTCATGTTTAAATGTATTTAGAAAATTACAGGTTTGGTTAGTTTAATGAAGAAATAACAAAATGTTCACATTAATAAATCTTGAATGCATGAGATTATGTTAACTAAATATTCTCACTATATTCGAGAAAATCTTATGAATAATGCATGGTAAATTATAAAGTTTAAGAAATAGATTCCTAGAGTATATAAAATGGTATTTCAATGGAAATTACACAAAGTAAAATTTATTATATAATAAAACTTCACAAAACAAGTATAACAAGTAAACTGAACCTAATAGTAAAGCCAATGCTATAAAACACTCAAAAAAATTAACTCCAATCTTTCAAAGCTATTTTAAAAACAACAATAGAATCTATATGGTGGCTGAATCCTGTATACCAACACTGTGGAGGTTGACACAGGACCTTTACTCCAAAAATGATAGGAGAAACAGTGATTTCAGTAACAATGTGGGACATGAAGTAAAACTGCAGAGAATACTCATAAACTTATTTCTTATTTTTGTTTATTTTCCTGTTGATGTGGCAAAATATTCAGTCCATCAGAAAAAGGAGTTGGAGGAGTCAGGGACTTGAGGTAACTGATGTCATCACTTGTCTATCCAGCAAGAGAAGAAATTGAATGTAAGTATGCTAATTTCTGCTGCGTTTCTCTATTTTATTCAGTCAAAAACTCTATGCCGAAGATATGTTCCTGCCCACCACTAAAATGAATGGGCACACATAATTAATAACTGTCTCCCAAGTGTTTTAGATTCTTTCAAATTAAAAATAAACATTATCACATTTCTTTAGATATAATTGCTTGATCAAATATCCTCATTCTATCAACAAATAGCACATACCAAAGAAGTTATGAGTTAACTATCACAACCTGATATAGATATAGGTGGAATGCATCAAAAGACACTAACATCATACTTTTTTAATTTTAATTATCTCTGAATTTTTCTCTGCTCCCCTCCCTCCTTCTCCCCTCCCCTTCAACCCTCTCATGGCCCCATGCTCCCAATTTACTAAGGAGATCTTGTCTTTTTCTACTTCCCATGTTCATTAGATCTATGAATGTCTCTCTTAGGGTCCTCATTGTTGTCTAGTTTCTCTAGGATTGTATTTGTAAGCTAGTTTCTTTGTTTTATGTTTAAAAATCACTTATGAGTGAGCACATTTGATAACTGTCTTTCTGGGTCTGGCTTACCTCACTCAGAATGATGTTTTTAGCTCCATCCATTTGCTTGCAAAATTCAAGATGTCATTAGTTTTTTCCACTGTGTAGTATTCCATTGTGTAAATGAACCACATTTTTCCTTATCCATTCTTTAGTTGAGGGGCATTTAGGCTGCTTCCAGGTTCTGGCTATGACAAACAATGCTGTTATGAACATAGTTGAGAACATGTCCTTGTGGCACGATTGAGCATCCTTTGGTATATACCCAAAAGTGGTATTGCTGGGTCTTGAGTAAGGTTGTTTCCTAATTTTCTGATAAATTGCCACACTGACATCCAAAGGTGCTGTACCAGCTTGCATTCCCACTAGCAGTGCAAAGGTGTTCCCTTTTCCCCACAACCTCTCCAGCGTAAGTTGTCATCAGTGTTTTTGATACTGGCCATTCTTACAGGTGTAAGATGAAATCTCCGAGTTGTTTTGATTTGCATTTCTCTAATGACTAAGGATTTTGAGCATCTTCTCTAGTGTCTTTCAGCCATTTAGATTCCCCTGTTTATAGTTCTCTTTTTAGGTCTGTACTCCATTTATTTATTGGGTTATTTGTTCTTTGGATGACCAATTTCTTGAGTTCTTTGTATATTTTGGAGATCAGTCCTCTGTCTGATGTGGGGTTAGTGAAGCTCTGTAGACTAGCCCTGTACTTAATATGAAGGTTAAATGTTTCCTCTGACACCAAGAGAGAAAAGAGGGCTGAGGGCAAGTCCCAAGTCTATTCAACATTTCTTGGAGGTTCCAGCCAGTGTAGTTAGGAGAGAAAAGAAATTCACATTCAACTATGAGAAAGAAATAGGAGACTTCCAGTTTCATTGATGTAATGCAAAGCCATCAATATTCAGTATGTATTAATGTACAAAAATGTGATAATATCATAAAATAAATGATACCATAGTAATTACATAAAAGTTAAAATAGTGGTTTCTTGAAGAAAAGACAACATAATGAAAAATTGTTAATTAACCTACTTTGATGGATAATTTAGTTCAGTTTGTATATATATGATCATTACCAAGGGTTCAGCTTATTATATTATTCAAAACTTTTTGTTTTATTTTCATAGAACTTTATATATATATATATGTATATATGTATGTAAATACTATAGTAAAATATGTGCTAAAATCTAAGATATCCATGTTTTAAGATACTCAATGGAAGAGGCATAATTATAATTTCACTAACTTTTGGAATTTCAGGCAGGAGACTAAGAGAGATTATTTAAATTTGATTTTGGTTTTATTTTTATCATTATGGATTAACAGACTACTGAAAATATAAATATATAAAATCATTGAAGCTAGAGACATGAGCCAACCCAAGGAGAGAGAGAGAGGAATACTGGAGAAAGTGCTATATCTGATGACTGTTGTGATACTGTCCACTAAGTAGCTATTGTTCCAACCAATGTCATGAGACTGCACTTTCTGAGCTGGCTCTCATTATCAGGCTAAGAATACACAGTTGAAACTCAGAGGCACATGTCTTCAACCTCCCTGTGTTCCAAGAGACAACACAATAGTCTTATACAGAACATTCTTAAGAAATGTCAAATTCTTACAGAAAAAAGTACTAAAAATGATCTTAATCTTTTTTTCAGCTTGTCAACCTAAGTATTAGGTAGAAATTTAATAATATTCTCATGTCCAAATTCTTGTTGCAATAACAAGCTTTTGTCCTGTGAATCTGCACAAGACAAAGAGAAACTGATAATGACAGGTGCATAACTTTCATTTTACTCTTCAACACTAAGAAAATTAGCATTATTTAATTTGGAATTATTATTTTGGGTTTCCTCACTTCTTATTCTTAAAATAGTATTATTGTAGGATGGTTTGGTGGTCTCAAGTACTAAATCCAACACATTGTTTTAAGTGATAATTTAAACTTTACATGAATTTTATTGTGAAAATTTAAAAAAATTTTCCCGGAAGTTTTTAAATATGATACAATAAAATGCTTAAGTATAGTCTTAAATATAGTTTTATTTGTTAAATATAAATGCCTTCATGAATATATTTAGGATATGCCTGCAAAATTGTACAAGATTTGCAGGAAGGCCACAAAGTGCTAACATTGCCAACATGTAATTCACAAAAAAAGTGGATGGATACTTCAATGAGACAACCCAGATACTACAGAAATCATACTACAAAAAGTGAGACTCCTTAACGGAAAAGGTCGCAGAACGTACATGACATGAAAGCAGAGAACCTGAAAAGAGGAGCTAGAGAGGTTTCAATGGAGAATAAGATGGTGCCTATCTCGGGGAAAAAGAAAAAGAAAAAAAAAAGATGGCGCAACAGTCAAGGGAAGGAAGTGTGCAAAGCCCTATGGAAACGCACTCTCTTGCAACTGAAAATAAATGATTAGCATTTTCAAGAAAATTTGATAGGAAGCTTCTTTGACTAGCAGACAATAATGCCTATGAGAAAGTATTACATAAAATTCCATGGCAAATATGGAATATATCCTTTGAGATGTTGATCAAGGAGGGTCCAGAAGCTTCCACAATAAAGGTTCTTGTTATTCCTGTAGGTTGTTTGATAGAATTAAGTGATAGGACCCTATTGAAGATGCCATCACCTAATCTGGTTACAAGATATAGTGAGACTAAGTGGCCCTGACCTGAAAGCGTCTTCCCTGCTGGCTCTCATTGCTCCAGAAATTGACATGCAAATTTTGGGGGTAGTGGGGTGTTGATGATCTTATTAAACTGGAGATACTATGAATTACAATATTAACTTCTCAGACTGGAGTGTCTACTGGTACAATAGTGTCCTAAATGGTATGGTGGAAAATCAATGACTTTTTGATTAGACTTCAGCCTCCCCTGTATAGACTGAGATGGTCTCAGAACTTGGAGATTAGAAGGACCTTACTCCTTTTTCTTTGTACAATTGTTAAGACACTTAAGTAGCATTAAATATTTGTGTTTGTCCCCCAAAGAAAATGGAAATTTCAGCTTTAATAAGATAAGCTTCTCTTTGCACTATATTACAGTAAATGTAGAGACTTGTAGTTCTATAATTTAGTGAAAATAAGTTTTGGTTAAGAGCTTACCACATAGAGGGTATTTATACCACATCTTCTAATACATAGACTTTTGTAATGAAAGAGGGGCTATAGGAATGTAGGTGTTTGAAGATAGCAAAATGTGTCATGGCACACTATTTTCAGGTCATGACAAAGCCATTGCCATCATGAGATCACAACAGCCATGGCTACTATCTCTAGGCATGCACAATGCTTGGCACAATTAGGTAAGGTTTTGAAAGAGGTTCAAAGAGGATAGCACTCTCTGCTGAACTGTTGAATAGCAGTTGATTCTAAGGGAGAGCAATTTTTGTCCTTAGTCATACATTCACTTGTGAACCCACCAGTGTCCTATGGTAGCACTGATTGGGAAAACTTGGTCTTGTAAGGAAGGAAGAAGGTAGGCAAGATGACAGGGCAAGAGGAAACTTTGGGTTAGGATAGTCAGAATACATTATATACATATAAATTTTCAGGGAACAAATTTGTGAAAAAATAGTATTAAAGACACACTCAGATGTACACATTTGCTTTACATGTTTCATTCTTACTTGGATTTAGAGCTCATAAGTCTCAAACACCGCTTCAGAACATTCCACTAGGAAGTGTTACCTTCACAAAAGATTCTCCACTCTTAAACCGATGGTTTAGTAGTGCTATCAATGTTGATTTATGCTGCGATAATGTCTGGATAGTTTTCCTTACTAAAATAAGAATAAATGCTCCTGAGAGTCAAAGTATTTTACCAGTCCCTTTCCATTAGTACAAAGATTATTCTTTCATCCAATAAACATTTTTTGTGTGTTTTAAAGGTATAATAATCAGTCTTAGCATATAAGTATGAAGAAGTTCCTTTCCCAAAGAGTGCCCATCTTTTGCCTGGAAATACTGAAGTTATCATGATATAAAACACAAACTTCTCATCCTTCTGTCATTCACTTTTCTTCTTTAAATGGACATATTACCCAGGCAATGGTGAGTCTGGAAAATCACAAGAGGAAAGACATGTGTCTCTTCTTAACAGAGGCTTCCAGAGTTCTTATGGAATTTTCAAAGTTTTCCTTTCTTGAATAAAATACAACCATACATTTGTTCACCCTTGGGTTGTTTAGTCCTCATGAGTAGAAAATGTTTCCACTTCTGAGTTGCTGATATTTTAGTGTTTTCTTGTTATAATAGGTAATCAAACCATTCTGGCAGGCTAAGTGATATGACTATCTGACCAAGAAACAGGGACATGCTTGATGTGGAATTGAAGAAATTTTAAGAAAGTAGAATGAAACAGGTGAAAAAGATAAGAAGTCATGGTAGTTAGTATGTACCAAAATCATATTTCATGATTTATAGCCTTGGACATCACAATTCAAGGAACTTCAGGCAGGTGAATAGTTATGAGAAATAGTCTTCCCCAGAGGAGAGTATACCAAGCAAGTGGTTATCTAGTACCAAACAGTTAGCCCTGAAAAGATACACATACACGTAACATTATGTGGACCGAACAGGATGTACTAATGAATTTAGGGACACTAACACACACACCTTTTATGCGACAGCTATTAAAGAACATGAACATTCATACATGATATAGTGAATAAATGCTTCCTGTTATTATTTCGCAAACAAAGGAGATTTATTAAAAGTAATAACATTTGGAGGAGGGAGAAAGAGACCCAGCAACTCGCCTCAGCCCAGTCTGTCTTCAGAGATTGAAGTTTAGTTATTTATTATTTATTTATTTATTCTTCTTTCATACAATACATTCCAACCACAGTCTCCACCAACTTCCCTCCTCCCAGTTTCCCCCCACCATGTCTCCCCCAGATCCACTGTCCCTCCCTTTCTTTTCAGAAAGTAACAGGCCTCCAAGTGACATCAACTAACTTGGCATAACAAAATGCAGTAAGACTAGGTGTATATCCTCATATCAAGGGTGGAGGAGGCAACCCAGTGGGAGGGAAAGGGTCTCACAAGCAGTCAAACAAATTTAGACACAGGCCCACTCTCATTACTAGGAGTCCAACAGGAACCACAAGCTAAAGAACCATGGCATAAATTAAGAGCGCACAGAGGGCTTGTTGTAGACCCAGGCCGGCTCTGTAGTTGAAGCTTCAGTCTCTGAACCGCTAAGAGGCCTATTTAGATTTATCCATAGAATGTTTTCTTCTGATGTCCTTCACCTCTCTGGCTTCTAGAATCTTCCTACCCCTCTTCTGCAGAGTTCGCTGCTATGATGTGCTGTCACTGATCCTATGAGTATATCAAAATATTGGTAATCATCTTTTACCATTTTTTAAAAAACAAAAATAAGGCATGTTTTGTTCTACCCTAGGTCTCTGAGCCATCCAGCTTCAGGATCTTGGCTACTAAGGGAGTATTAGGCATGGGACTCCCTCTTGTGGTGTGGACCTCAGGGTACAACAGTCTTGGTTGGCCCCTTGCACATCATGTGAGCCACTATTACTCCAGCACATCATCCAGACAAGGCCGATTGTGGGTTGTAGATATTGTGGCTAAATTGGTGTCCCAGTCCCACTAATAGAAGATGGCTGCCTGGTTATGTAAGATAACCAGTTATGACTGGTTCAGGTCCCATATCCACCAGTACTAAGAGTGTTCTCTGGGGTCCATCTCATAGGTTCCAGCAATTTTCCACTGTGCTGTTTCCGTATTGTCCTCTAAAATGCCCACATATTTCAGTCTTCTATCCCAGTTCTCTCTCCCTCTGTTCCACTCCCCACACATACGTTACCCTCATGTTCCCATTGCTGGGGACAGGCCCTAGTTGGGTTCATGGACCTGAGGCAGAGATGTGGATACAGAGCCAAAAAGAGACTGTGTCCACCATTGTTGGAGCACGTGGACCTCAAATAGCTTCAGCAGTCTTTATGCAGTTTTCAGAATTTTGCATGAACAGGTTTATAATCAATTTCTATTTTTTGAGTTTCTAAAGATGGTTACAGTGATTGTCAGTTTGTTCCCATGTCTTTCCCTTCTTCATCTGAACTCCACGCTGGGTAGCATTACCCTTTTGACCTATATCTCTAATGTCATAATCTTAAGCAGTCTTGCAAGCTCTGAGGAACTTTTCTAACTAGGAACATCTGCAGGTTGAAGGGTGTGTCTAGTTGGTAGCACATGTGGTTATAGTGTCTTGCAAGATGAGAAGCAGCTTTGTCTCTTGCAGTTAATATTTATATCTGGATCATCTAGTAGAGCCTGGGCTCTCACAATCAACTCATCAGCAAAAGCTGGATTAATCCAGTCTAGGTTGTGACTGTTCTATCCCCTCTAGGGGCACACAGGTTTTCCCATTTATGGCACAGGTAACATAATCCAGAGAGTTACTCTGAATAGTTGGCACGACTTTTTCCTTGTCCTTATGTTTATCCCCCTTAACTTCTTAGGGTTATTGGCACAGTTATTAGAAATCAGGGAAGAGTGGATTTCTTTGATTCAGATGCATTCTCTGTTTCTTGAATGTTACCAATAACTCCTGATACCACCCATTTAGTAGTATTTCTTTAAAGCTCTTGGCTAGAGAGATGACTCAGCAGTTAAGAGCACTGCCTGCTCTTCTAAAGGTCCCGAGTTCAATTCCCAGCAAACACATGGTGGCTCACAACCATCTGTAATGAGATCTAGTGTTCTCTTGAGGAAGAAACCTGGTCAGTCGTCCTCATCAGTTTAGATCATGAAACCCAATATGGACAAGTTCAACAGAACCACCATATATGGGCTGCACGTGCATGTTTCAGCATTGCCAGGGCATGAATTTCATGTTTAAATTTCATTTTCTTTGTCTTTTCAGTTCTGTATATATTTTGGTTATTAGCCCTCTATCAGATGTAGAGTTGGTCAAAATATTTATCCATTCTGTAGGCTGTCATTTTGTCCTGTTGGTTGTGTACTTTGCTTACAGAAGCTTTACAGTTTCATAAGGTCTCATTAATTGTCTATGTTATTGCCTGCACTATCAGTATTCTGTTTAGGAAACTGTCCCCAGTGCCAATTCACTCAAGGCTATTCCCTATATTCTCTTCTAACAGGTTCAGTATGACTGGTGTTATATTTTGAGATCTCTGATCCACTTTGACTTGAATTTTGTGCAGAGTGACTATGAATCCATTTGTATTTTTCTACATGCTGATATCCAGTTACACCAGCACCATTTGTTGAAAATTAACCCTAAATTGAAGTTGTAATAAGAACTAATAGTTCATAGAATCAGAAGAAATGTAGATCTGGAGGGCAAAAATTGAGATCTTTTAACAACACAAATATCAGCCTGTATTTTAGTTATTAGAAAGGCAAGTGGATCTCTGAGTGAGGTCAGCCTGGTCTACAGAGTGAGTTCCAATACAGCCAGGAATACAGATGACTCCTGCTCCAGAAAAACAAAAAGAAAAAAATTCCTACAAATCTTTTAAGTTATGGCCAATAAAAAGAAAATAACATTTTAGTACTGAGATTATAAATTGTGGAGGGAAAGTTGAGAGAGGGAAAGGTGGGTAGGTATGTTTTCTATACAATGTGTACTTGCAGGAAATTCTCAAAATTAAAACAATACATATCTTTAAAATAAATAAACAAAATGAAAAAAGAGTTTAGTTGAAAGCAAAGAGAATCAACCATTTCTCATGATGTTTCTGACTAAAACTATACTAGCCACAAAATTAAATTGTGGTCTGACCTTTTTAGTAATCGACATGTTTACTTAGAAAAAAAATTCTATCAAAGATTAGCACAGATTATGCAAAGGTCAAAGATGATCATGACTGTATTGTTGTATTTTAATAATGAGCACCTGAGCACACACATACATATATTGTCTTGTATAGAAGACTATATACATACAACATAAAATTATTATTTTATGTTAAACATATTATCTTGGTGAATTTAAGTTAAACAGTTAAAAAGGAAAACAGGAGAAGTGTAAAGCTTGAATTCATCTTTATTGTCCAATTCTTAAAGCAAGAGCACAAGATATTGGACCCTTGTGATAGCGGGCTTAATAGACCTGTGTCATTTGCATATTTTAAAACCTATTTGAGGAACCAGTGACAGCATGGCTTCATCACCCTCTCCCTAAGTTTGTTGGACAAACCTATTGTTATCTTCAGCATTAAATGCTTAAATATTTCTTATCTTGCTTTAAGGTGATCTCAGATAATTTGTTCTGTAATAAAATTTAGATGTACTGTTAATGAAAAATTTAAACAGTCTTATTTTAACCAGCATATTTTCACTCTCTTCTCGTTCCCCAGGGCTCATCACAGTTATTTATGCAAACCTTTATTAAAGATCTTTTTTCTACAACCTTGAAACATTAACACTCCTTTTTTTAAAATCAAATATACCATTTGCTCTTCATATATTAAAGTTAAAAAACTGTACTTTAAGTAGATAGCACTTTGAAATGAACTACTTTAAATATCAGTGTACATATGAATTGAACTGCTATGCTTATATAAATGGATAGTACTGTACTATCCTAGCTGGGTTACCTTTTTATAAAGTTTAAAAATGGAAGCCATGAAAAATATTTGTATTTTTCTATACATAAATGTGTGAAAAATAAGAGGCTATAAAATGTGGATGGGAACTCAAGATCTCAAGATTATTCACCTGTATAAGTGTAAAAACATATATAAATTAGCATTTACGTTAGTTCTCTATTTTCCCATAACAAATATCAAGCATTACTTACATGGCTATGGATACAAACCAGAGTTTATTTGTTTTTGTGGATCATCTTATGACAGTATTAACATTTTTCACTCAAATTGATCCATGTAGAAGGAAACACAGAGTAGACACAGGAACATCTATAACCTACCCTGGTATTTAAGAGCTGTATTATCCATGTGCCATATGTGGTCATAAAAACAAATGCTGTAATATGTCTGAGATGATGAATGTAAATCTTAATTCCTACAGGTTTGGAGACAATCTTAGTAGCTGGTGATTATAAGTTCTTTCTATGAAACAAATAGTAGGAAAATACAGACAAATATTCTAAATGAACTTAGAAACAATATTGAAGGGCTGAACCCCTCCAGAGGACCAGAGTCTGTTACTAGCATTCATGACACAGGCTGCTCATCTGTGTAACTCTGAGGACTACGATACCTTCCACTGGCCTGAGGAGGACACCAAACATCAGCCTTTGGACACACGCGCACACGCACAGACGTAATTCTTTTTATAAAAGAATAAATACTTGAATTTTTTATCAGAAGATAAAACTCCAAGTGGAAATCATTAAAAATAAAAGATTGTAAATAATAAATAGTTTGAGTAGGAGCACTTTTCATAAGAGGATGTAGGAAATTCCTCAGTGGGGAGTGAATAATAATTTATTACTCCTTTATTGCAGTAATCTAGAAAAAGGAACTACACTATACAATTCACAGTTTAAAATTTACTGTATTAAAAGAGGTGTTTTTTTCCTTTTGGTCATTTCCTCATATTGATGAATCAACAATTAATTTAAACAATATACAGACTTTTGCCATTTTTTGAAGGCAGGTGGTTGTAACATAACTTTTGCTAACCCTGAAGTTTGAAATCCTCCTGAATGTGCTGGGATTACAGGTCTGTGCCACCAATCTGACCCTGGCCATTTCATCACTTTTTTGTTGTTGTTGTTCATGCATGTTTTTGGTCTTACCTCTTTGTTCTACTAGCAATACCACTGTGAATATTTTATAAGAAATTCTGTGTATTTACATATTTTCAATTCTCACAGGCAGACCCAAAGAGGGAAGAATTCCTGACTGTGTAAAAAACCCACAATTACCCTATTAAGAACTCTCACTACTTTCGCAAAGAAGCTATAAATGCTCTACATTCTAGTGTATAGTAAATGGCTTCTTTTGAAATTGTCATATTGTTGTAATAATAAAAACACATTTAAGTGTTCTATGTTGATTTTCTGTTATGTTTTGGACATGGATGTTCCTTAAATATTGCATGGTTTAAAGTCCTGATTCTCAGCTGGTTGTGCTTGAGAGTTCATGAAAGAGTTAGGAGGATGTCTTAGGATGTCTATTGCTGTGATAAAACACCATATCCAAATACAACTTTGGTAGGAAAAAATTTATTTCCTCTTACAATTTGTAGTACATCATCTATGCAAGTCAGGGCAGGAACTCAAGCCAGGGAGAAACATGGTTGCAGTAACTGATACAGAAATCATGTGGAAATTCTGCTCGTCATGCCTTTTCCTGCTCTGTTTAGAGGGAGCAATAGGAAAGGGTTGGAGGGAGGACAGGGTAGTGGGGAAATTGATGTAATTAAATCTTAAATAAAAACATGCATACCAAATGCTCATCAAAACATAGATGATCTTCTCTGAAAACATGTACAAAGTGGCAATATATTAACTGAATGGACTATTTTTAGATATTGAGGAATGAGTATATATATANTATATATATATATATCAACAACTGAAGAAAATGTGGCCATTTATTTGAAAGATAGTAAGAGGATTGTTACAAGGGACTATTTGGAAAAAGGGAAAAGAAGGAGGAAAATATGTTTATCATTTATCATAAAATATTATTTTATCATCTCAAAAATATAGATATAAAAAGATATGACATAATATTTCAAATTGACTTATGTGACTCATAGTATTTATTTTTATTTTTTAAACCAAGTTCCATTATGCATGTGAAATTCCATTCATGCTATATTTATTCTTTTACATATTTCAGAGTTTTGATTTCTTTAATTTCCTGTAGTATTTGAATGCATAATTTTCAGAAATATCATTTTCAATACTCATTTTCTGTTACTATGTATATTCAATTCTTTTCTCCATGTTTCACAGACTATGTTGAACTCACAGTATATGTTTAAAATTATTACTTCATTTTTGAGCATTTAGAAGAGTATGTGGTTATGAGAACGCTATTTAATGTTTGAAACAACTGAACAATATAGCCTGAAATTTCTTTTTTATTATTTATTTTTTTATTTTCTAAGTACTTTATTTTTATTTTAATTAATTATTTAAAAGCATTCTTTTCTCATTTTACGTACCTATCCCAGCTCCTACTTCCTCCTCTCCTCCTGCTCTCTGACCCTTTTCCCCATCCGCCATCTACTCCTTAAAGAGGGTAAGGCTTCCCATTGGGAATCAAGAAAGTCTGGTATTTCACTTTGAGGCAGGACCAAGGCCCTTCCCCCTAGATTTACACCGAGCAAGGTATCCCTCCAAAAAGAACGGGCTCCAAAAAGCCAGTTCAAGCTCTAAGGATAAATTCTCGTCACACTACCTGTGCCCTAAAGAATGCCCAAACTACACAACTGTCACCCACATTTAGAGGACCTAGTTTGGTCCTATGCATGTTCCCCCACTATCGGTCTGGAGTCAATGAGTTCTCTCTAGCTCAGAGCAGCTGTTTCTGTGGGTATCTCCATCATGGTCTTGACCTCTTTGCTCAGATTCTTGTTGCTCCCTCTCTTTTACAGGTCTCCAGAAGCTTGGCCCAGTGCTTAGCCTGTGGATCTCTGCATCCAGTTCCATCAAGTGCTGGACGAAGGGTCTATAATGACAGCTAAGGTAGTCATCAATCTGAATACAGGGTAAGGCCTGTTCAAACATCCTCTGCACTATTGCTTAGGATCTTAGCTGCAGTTATTCTTGTGGATTCCTGAGAATTTTCCTGCTGCCAGTTTTTATGCTAGTCCCATGACTCCCACAATCAAGATGTCTCTTTCCTTATTTGCTCTTTCTGTCCTTCCCCTCTCTAACCCCCCAAATTATCTTTTAAAATGCTTTCAAAAACCCTAATGACCTAAAACAATAATATACTGATACAGATTTCTTTGCTTCTGCTTAGTCATTGGCTGTACTCATTATGCAGCAACAACGCATTATTTGCTATGATTGCTACCATTCTTTCAATTCTGTCATGTCATGCTAATTACATTCTAGAGTGGTCATGGGTCTGAGACCACACATTCAAACTGGACAGATAACATCTACTTTAGTTATAGTTCTTGCATTTCTTGCTTTATGTGAAAAACTGGATATAAAAAGGAAAGAAGAGATATCATAACACCTCAGAAAATACATTTACCAGTGTCTGGTTGCTGCTGTTTGTGATTTAACTGGAAAAGCAGCTAAATAATGCCCAATTAAATTTTATATAAATGTGCTTATTTTGAGAAGGCAGCCTTGATACACAGATATTATTGTTTCAAGTTTCCAGGTTTGTCTTTGAAGATGACTTAAGAATGCTCCATATGCACACTCATAATTAATACTGTGACCATTGCCTCCTCCATCCATAAAATGATGCTTATTTTACTTTCTGATTATGCCAGTTGTGGCTCCCATGTCTATGATAAAAAAATGAAAAAAGGAGGCAAGCCTATAGTTCTAACAGTCTTTGGAGAAAACATATCATCTTTTAGTTTATTCAGAGTTCCAGCTCTTCCAGTTATGCTATTTGTCAACTTGAGGATTTCCCACTTATTCTTATTTTCTAAGAATTTTTAATCATGAATCAGTTTATACTTTTCAAATACTTGTCAGTATCAATTGACAAGATCATGTGATTTGCCCTTTTTAAGTATTTTAGTATATACATTTGAGTGATAGGCTTTAAAATATTGAATAATTCTTAGATTTTGCTAAAACACGTCATTTGAGGATACTGTATAGATTTATTTTTAGGTTTTGGGTTACAAATATATCTAAAAAAGTATGTGTGTGTTTGGGTTCAGTTTATTTGGCTTTCTTGTTTTCTTTTGGGTGTATACAATACTTTTTCTCCTTTGGCACCAGAAGGAGTTCAGTCCTCCAACAGCATCTGGGAAGTATGCCTGGATCATGCTGTATTCATCAGGTATTAATTATTACTAGGATATTTAATGTCTCCTGAGCTTGTGTTTGGAGGGACTACTGCATTTAAATTATGAATTCAATTACTTTCTGTGTATATAACAAAGAAAAGCATGTATTTCAATTTGAACATTTTGAGAAACTTGGATTTTTTTTTTATATATATAAGTGCTGTTTCTGATTCCCCGGGGACCTGCAAGGCACTATAGTCAGAGTAACTGTTACACAACCACAGATCTTTACTGTTCCTTCAGAACCTCCAAACAAATCCCCCACCTTATGCACAGCTCTTTAGCAGATCAACTACTGCAGCCCCCAGTCCCCTTCCCCAGGATATCACACAGATCTTTCCCTCTTATTACCTGTTCATTTCACCCCCATTACTAAGTGTCAGCTCCCATAGTAGAAAAACATTTTACCAGAACTCCCAGTGACACACCTAATCAGGATCCCAGGAGAATTGTTCACTAAGCAACAGACATACACCACACTCTTCTAAGACCAAAGAGGGCAGCAGAAACCAAGGGTAAAAACATGCACCCAAGACCAGGTATCAGCAGTCAGAACTACAGTCTTTACAATCCAGATGCCTAAAGGTAAGAATAAGAATGTCACCAATAACAGCCATGCTCAGCCATCATCTGAGAAGTTAGGAACAAAGATCAAATACAGAGACCCATACCAAAACATTGTACAGAGTGTGAGGGACTTTGGAACAGTCGGTGATAGTAGGATGTCTCCCTAAATCTCAAGGAACCCTGCAGAGCAAAGGAGACAAACAAAGTACAAAAACGAGAGGGGATGGGGTAATCAAGAAAACATGATGCTTTAAATCAACATGATCAAAACTCAGAGAACCTTGGGGACTGAGGTAGCATGCACAGTGCCCAAACAGGTCTGTCCCAGGTCCTCTGCATAGGTTACATGGCCTCTAATTTGTATAAAATCCCTAAGCGAGGAAATAACTGGGTCTCTGATTCTTCTGCCTCCTCATGAGCTCTTTTCCTTTTTTTGTTTATTCCAATTTCAATTCCTTAGTTTTTGCTTTATCGTATTACATTTTATTTTGCAGTTTTGATTATTTTAAGAAAATATGATCTGTTCCAATGGTTTAATTTATGAATATGTCTCTTCAAACTACCTTCTTATAGCAGATAATTAGTTAACTAAACTTTAAGTACACTTTTTTCTTTGCATATGAACACATATGAGGCCAAACATGGTAGAGGTCAGAAGACAAAATATGTAAGCAGTTTTTGCCGTATTCCCTGTGTGTTTGGGGAAAACAAACAAACAAACAAACAAACAAAAAAACCTGAGTTTGTCAGTTAGGCTTGGTGACAAACACTTTTACCAGCTGTACTCTTTCACAAGCACTCACTTGTATTAATTTTCTTCATACTCTGATCTCTAATAGTGTTCGCAGTTTATTCCTAGAATTAATGATATCCATGTTCTCTTCTGTAGACTTGCTCTGTTGACATGTATTACTTTACATTTTTTCAAAGAAGTCTTCCTGATTCACATTATATTTTCTCCATTTCAATCCCATCCTTCTTCCTTATTTTAATATGCTGACTCTGCTTCCATACAGAAAACCTTACAGAAAGAAATTAGAATACTCACTGAGAAATTTCCTCATCTGAAACATCAGCACTTCCTTCTACACCTTCCCCACCTGCACTGGCTCGCTATATCCTGCTTAGTACTCATTTTAATGTCCTCCTTTTCATTCCACTTTCTATAATGTTTTTCTTTTTAAAGCTTTCAGGACCTGAAGGATGTCTAATTGCTTTAGGTTATTAGTTTTGCAGAGAATCTAAATTAAGCTGCCAATACCAAGTTAGGTAACATACAACTGTTGGGGGAGGGGGGTCACTTGTTTGTCCCGGCTGCCCAGCCACGAATTAACCACTAAGAAAACCATATTATTTGCAATACTGTTTGGCTAATAGCTTACGTGTATTTCTGGCTAATTCATATCTTAAACTAACTCTTCTCTATTTATCTGTGTATCACCACAAGGTTGTGGCCTACTAGCAAAATTTCACACGTCTATCACCGGCGGCAGATCTATGAAGTCTCCTTTCCTCCTTCCTTCTCCCAGCATTCACTTCAGTTTTCTTGCCTACCTAAGCTCTGCCTTATCAACAGGCCAAGGTGGTTTCTTTATTCATTAACCAATAAAAGCAAGACATAGACAGAAGGACCTCCCATATCATACAACCTCTTGTAATTCTAGCTTCAAGAGATATGCAGCCCTTAGGCTCATGTTCTCTCTCTCAGAGAGAGAGAGAGAGAGAGAGAGAGAGAGAGAGAGTTTCTCTCACTCTCTTTCCCCCAACACACTCATTTAAAAATGAATAAATCTTTAAAAATTTTCACATTGATGCACTTATTATTTGGAATGTGCTCTTTATACACATTTATAAATTTTCCTATTTTTCTACTCTCAGGTGGCATAAAATAGAGGATGATGTGAGGCTTCATGGTTTTGAATACAGTTTATCTTGGTTAAAGTAATAACTGATAAATAACATGTAGCTAAACAAAAAATTGTACAACTGTATATGTGCAAATATCTAAATAGAAACATTTTGTACAGATATCATTTTGTGAATGTGTTCACTTGTTGCAGAATGAATTTTCTACCTATATTAGTTTAAATTTTCAGATTTGTCAGATTATTCACTTCTAGACTCATAGTTGTGTGATAAATTTTTATAGTGAATTCCATGAATATCTAGCACTGTACTAGACATAATTAGAGCATTTAAATTTAAGGTAATTATTGAGATGCTAATG
The DNA here is from genome assembly GCA_001685075.1 of Bramus lutescens. Taxonomy (NCBI): domain Eukaryota; kingdom Metazoa; phylum Chordata; class Mammalia; order Rodentia; family Cricetidae; genus Bramus; species Bramus lutescens. The sequence continues at coordinate 20,718 of LOEQ01003065.1, read as the reverse complement.
CTTATGTGTCCATGTTGCAATTAGTTTTTCTATTTCCTCTACAGAAAGCTCATGCAGTCTTTGAATATAACCTGCCTATAGTTCACCCAGGTTTTGGAACCATAGTTTCAAGTCTTTTATCACATGTAAGAAGTTTCCAATAGCAATTATTTGTATTATTTTTCTTCATGTACCCCATTACTCCAATGACAGAAATTATGATTAAAACTTTGCTTCTCACTAAGTTTTGGAGGAATTTGTTTTTAGTGTCTCCTACTCTCTTGCAGTTGGGTTAATTTGTTGTTCCTGTTCACTTTTGTCTCCATTACAAGCCTAAGATAATAGAGTGACTTTTGTTAAGCTATTATTTTTCCATTATATTGTGTCCAATTATGTGTTGTATAACTTTCGTTACTGTCCTGATATTTTCCCATTTTTTTTTATTTGTAACCTTGTGCTATTTATTAATGTGTTTATTGTGGAGTATATTTTAGAACCTTACAACGTTAGAATCATTTCAGATTTTATATCCAGTGACAACTTCTGTCATTCAAGTTGTAATATTCCTAAACTCTGCTATGGTAGAAAGATTTCTTTTTTACCCTACAGAAGCATTTCTTTCCTCATTTTCTAGGATACTCCTGATCCTATTTAAATTTTTTATTTAGCAAGCCAGCAATTTAGTTTTGTTCAGGAGCCTCAGCCTCCTCTTTTGGATTTCACTTTCAAGTTTTGTGAATTTTAGAATCCCTGCACTGTTGTGTTAGTGTGTGAGGTGGTTTGAATGAGGAAGACCTGCATAGACTCATATGTTTGCATACTGAGTCCCCAGGAGGCACAACTGTTTGAAAAGGATTAGAGAATGAAGTCTTGTTGAAGGAGGTGTGTCACTGGAGTCAGCTCTCAGTGTGCTCTCTTCCTCGAGATATGAAATTTCAGCTGCCTTTCCAGCTGCCTGCTTCCATGCCCCAATGCCGCCACCATGCCATAATGAATTCTAGTACCCTTGAACCATATACCCAAATAATCTTTTTCTTTTATGAGTTGCCTTGGTCACGGTGTTTTATCACAGCAATAGAAAAGTGACTAATTTAAGGTACTCATCAATCTGATTACAGGGAGATCAGGTACCCTCTTTACTATTGCATAGAGTCTTAGCTAGGGGTCATCCTTATGGATTCCTGAGAATTTCCCTAGTGCCTGGTTTCTCACTAACCCCTTAATGCTCCCTCTATCAAGTTTTCTCTTTCTTTGCTCTCACTCTGTCCCTCACTCAACTCTGCCAACCCATTGCCTCATATTCCCCTTCCTCCCCTTCCTTATCTTCTTTCCCTTCTCTCCTTTCCCCACTCCTCCAAACTCCCAATTTACTCAGGAGATCTGGTCTAGTTCCCCTTCCCAGGAAAATTCATGTATGCCTCTCTTAGGGTCCTTCTTGTTACCTAGCATCTCTGGGGTTGTGGACAGTAGATGGGTTATCCTTTGCTTAATGTATAATATCTACTCATGAGTGAGAACATCATTCTGTTTGTCTTTCTGGGTCTGGCTTACTTCACCCAGAATGGATTTTCCTAGTTCCACCATTTGCCTGCAATTTTAAAAATACATTTTTTTTTACTGAGTATTACTCTATTATGTAATACATACATTTTATTTATCCTTTCTTTGGTTGAGGGACATCTAGGTTGTTTCCAGGTTTTGGCTATTACAAATAATGTTACTATGAACACAGTCAACTGTGTTCTTGTGGTATGATTGAACATCCTTTGGGTATATGCCCAATTGTAGTATTGCTGGGTCTTAAATTAGATTGATTCCCAGTTTTCTGAGAAACTGGCATGCTTAATCCCAAGGTGGCTGTATAAATTTGCACTTCCCACAGTAATGGAGGAGTGCTTCCCCTTATTCCACGTCATGTCCAGCATAAGTTTTCATTAGTGTTTTGAATATTAGCCATTCTGACAGGTTTCAGAAGGTGTCAGAGTTGTTTTGATGTGCATTTCCCTGTTGGCTAAAAATGTTGAGCAATTCCTTACCTGTCTTTTGGCCATTTGAGTTTCCTCTGTTGAGAATTCTCTGTTTAGATCTATACCCCATTTTTAAATTGGATTATTTGGTCATTTGATGTCTAGTTTCTTGAGTTCTTTGTATATGACAGAGATTAACCCTCTATCAGATGTGGGGCTGGTAACTGTTGGAAACAGATGCAGAGATGTACAGCTAAGCACTGGGCCTGTTTTAGGAGACCAGTCAAAGACAGGGAGAGACAATAATATGGGTAAAGAGATCAAGACCAGGATGGGAAACCACATAGAACGAGTTGACCAGAGCTAGTGGGACCTTGCTGGCTCTGAATTGACACCTGGGGAACCTGCACAGGCTTGAAAGAGGCCCTCTCAATGTTGATAACAGTTGTGTGGCATGGGCAGTTTGTGGGGTCACTGGCAGTAAATCAGGATTTAGGGCTAGTGGAGGAATAACTTGTTCAGCCTAGATACAGGGGAAGGGGTGGTTAGTCAACTTATTGTGACAGATTTTGTTGACTCCCCATGGAGGCCTTTACCCTCTCTGATGAGTGGATTAGGGGGATGGGGTGTGGAGAAGGTGGAAGCAGTAGGAAGAGCTGAGGGAGGGGAAACTGGGACTGGTATTAAAATAAATACAATTGTTAAGTATGTGTGAAAAAGAAAAAAAAGATTTGAAAAATGGAAAGAAACAGACTAATCAGTTTGCTTATCTTATCTGGTTCCATTAAGGTTCCTGAGGGACTCACCAACACTACAGCACAGAAGATATGTGATTTCCTTCAGCAAAGTTTCCCTGTTGTCTCCAAACGGAAGTGGCTGTTAGACCTTATGGAGCAGAGAATGCCCGCAGGCCTGGAAGAGTCTTTGAAGTTGGATTTCACCTGCCAGTGGAGCTTCTACTCCTGCTTTCATTCTGGAAAAGGAAGATAATAAGAGTTGTACAGTTTTTCAATTAGCACTTTCTTTAGAGCTGGAGATATTGATCCTCTTAGTAGAAATTGTTATGCAAGACCAATATTTTTAGAACAGCTGTGGTTTTCAATACTAATATTTCTTAGAATTTTTAATTATTTCAGCAGAAAGAACTGGAATGCATGTTGTCATATACAGATTCATATATAATAATGTGCAATATATGTTTACAGATTTAACAAGGATGGTAAACATATAAACCTGCATCTCTATATGTATTGACTATTTATAGACTTTACACAGGATTTTATAATTATGTCTCTGCATGCTTCTGTCTCCCTCTCTTTCATGTATTGATAAGAACAATAAAGTTGCACTATAGCTTCCATTGAACAATAGAAGATTTGGAATAGCTGCATTCCCTACATATCTTCATTTGTTTTCTGCTGCAAAGTATAACTTCCTTTGACTCATTTTCTCAATTTATTTACATGTTCACTATAGTTTCAGAACTTCTAGAACCATATTTAACACATATAAATAAGCACAAAAATACAGTTTGACTCTTTGCAGGTGTTCTCAAATGAGAGGGTTTAGTCTATGATTATGTACAAATTTATCTTATGTTAGTAGTGAAATCTAAAGAGATAAACCCCATCTCAAATTACAATTTAACAAACTGAATTTTCTGTATAGACTCATCATAAGTTTATAAAATATCTTGGTTTCTGTCTAGATTCTAAATATTTTTAATTATTTAATGTTTTTATTGTACATATTTTCATATGATTGCATGATTATATGTACTCTTATATCTATACACACACATATATTTGATTATAAGTATCATAAAATTATGCTCAACTTCCCTTCAGCAAAATACACAGTTGCATCTGTTCACAGAGTGCATTAGGGAGTTGATTGTGATATTTTACACATAAATTGAGATTGCACACTAAAGACTTCCAAACTTTGATGAGTTTCTAATATTTTTTCATCCTTCCCTTTCTTTTTCTGTTTTCTTCTGCTCTAAAGACTGGATTATTGACTGCATGTTTAAATTGAGAAAAGAAAAGAATTTGTTTTTGTTTTTGTTTTTTTTTGAGACAGTGTTTCTCTGTAGCTTTGGAGCCTGTCCAGGAACTACCTCTTAAATACCAGGCTGGCCTCTAACTCACTAAGATCCACTTGCCTCTGCCTCCCGAGTGCTGGGATTGAATTACAAGGCCTTTTCTTAATCCAACAAACAAAAAACAAGTAAACCTTTTTTTTGCAATTAGGATACGTATATTAAATTTGTTTTGAATAACCATCTTGAAGAGAAAATAAGGTATTGGCCTAGTTACCAATATTATCTGCAGTAGCTTCAAGCTGTTTTGTTTTGTTTTGTTTTTTCTACATGATTAAGGAGATAGACTTTTCTTGAGGACAGGCTGGGTTTTATCTACTTGGTGAAGCTTGTGTCATGCTGCTGAAACAAATCAGGGTTGCACATTGCTGACAGATTTAATTCCAGGTGCTCTTGCTCCCCACTCACCTTTGTCTCTGGTATCTTATTTAATTGAGGCAAACATAAAAACTCTTGAATATTTTGATTGCAGCAATTAGAATGTAGTGTTTTAATGTAAACAAAGAGATGATAAAAACCATGGGAACAGAACTTCTGTAGAGATACTTAATTCTTTGTTTCTCCCCAGTGCCGAGCGACATAATTAATCAGTGCAGACTTCTCAAAGAAGGGAGAGAGAGAGAGCAGTCAGGACTCCAGTGTCTCCCTTTTCAGTATCTTACTCAGTTGGATTCAGCCATGAACTGCTCTATTTTTCCTTTAAAATACAAAGCTCTTTCCTCCAGTCAAATATTGTACTATAAAATAGCTTGTCTACATCCTCATATTTTGTTGAAGATACAGTGTTAACATGAACTGTCTTCAGAGAAAGGTTTTTTAGTAACCCCAAATATCAGCAAACCATGTGCATCATCATTCCATTAATAATTTCTTGCAATGATTCAATAACATTCGCTAATTCTTATATAACATTCACACACCTTTAGCCCACTCTGCTGCACCCTCTTACTCAGAATGAGTATTCCACAAAAGCATGGCTCCTTGCTCGGATTGTCTCTTTTTATCTAAGTCCTTATAAAAATGCCTCCCATGTAAGTATCCATTTGATATATATTGACCATATCAAATATGTCAAACATGAAAATGAGTTTTGTGTGGGTAACAACAATTTTGTAATATAAATTTTGCCTCAATTAATACAGATGATAAACATTTATATTTTTACTTATTACATTGGGGGATTTTCATGATAATTATCAGGAGTAAAAAGGGGTTTGCAATAAAAATGACAAAGTTAGTAAAAAAAATCGGTCTTTGTTTGAAAATTAGTGTAATTGGCATGTTCGCGTCTTTTGAAATTTAAAGTTTTATATTTGCATATGCTGCTGAGCCAAAGAATAATTGCCTCTCACAAATAAGGTACTAGATTTCAACTCCAGCAGCAACACATTAAATAAACAGACTACAAAATATGAAATGAACATTTCCTCCTCAATCAAATGGGTCCTTGTAAATGGGCATGGTTTATTACAAAGCAGAATAAGTCTTGTGTAGTCCTTTTTCCAGAAAGACCCACGTTGAATGCACAAGACTGAATGAGGGAGGCAAACGAAAGCCTTAGAACAGAAAGAAGGAAATTGAATACAGCAATGTTTATTTTCTCTTGTACTCATGGAAATTCTCCATGATATCATAAGAAGTGGCTTTCCAAAGGCTGGAAAGCTATCTACAACAGTTATACTTATGTGATTGTGAAGTTACTAAAAATAGAAAGAATTCCCATTCTAATTTTGGATATTAGAATGAGTCAGATGCAAATGGCCTTTCAATATAAAGGGGTAGAAAAATAGTAAGATAGAATCCCAGGACGTCTTCTTTGAGACAGTCTCTCTTAAAAAAATGGTGTCTAAACAGAATAAAATCAATTACAGTATCAATAGACATGATAACACAGGAGGGAATAATCTAATGGGTTTCAAATCCAGACAGAGCTATACAGACTGGATGTCTGCTGAGAAATAGAAGAGGAAAAACTAAACTCTCCCAGGAATGAACCCCTAAGTGGTTATCTAATACATGAAATAATAATAACAGAAATAGACTAAGTAGGAAATAATTTTCTCTCTCACTTTTCTTTCCCTGACTCCTTCTCAATAATAGTAATAATAACTAAAATAAAGAGGCTACATGGGAGGATGAGCATGAGAGAGGCTGGAGAAAGAACAAGAAAGATAAGAAGTAATGTAATTATACTTTTATTAAATTTCATTAAAATAAACAAGAAAGATTAAACATGTGTATATGTATTTGTATGACATATTTATGCATGCACTGTTTATTGTGAGGAAAAACAGTAGTGTTTAAGAGTGAGTACTTTCCTTGTACTGTGGGTTCCAGGTTTTAAAACTCTCAGTCAGCATATTTACACACTGTGATACCTCTCACTTGCCCTAAAATACAATTTAAAAATCCTGAAAAGTGGATCCTTTTGCACTGCAATAGATTAGATATTAAAGTATGAATGACTATACTCACTATGTAGTCTATACATTACTTGCCATAAATTCTATGTTTTAGAACTAGACTATGATAGAATTGTTTTAAGATGGCATCTGTGATCTTCATAATATTAGTAGAGTTGTATTACAAAATTGGAAAATATAAAATTGTCTATTGTATTATTGAAAAATTAGTGTGAACTAGTAAATGTTTATTTCGTCTGATTAAGTCTTATTGGATTATTTAATATTTAAACTTTTCTCCTTTTATGCAATAGAGAATGGCAGACATAAAAGAAAAATAAACAAAAAATCAAAAAAGCACCTTCTGATTCGATAGTATAGAACTAAGGTCATGTGTCTGATGTATAGAATTCGAGCTTTTATTTCAGAGGCAAACCTCTGTAGGTAGGTTCCTGTCATTCCTAACACCAAGTCAGTGTCAGAGAAGGGTTGTTGCAGTAACCGAGTATTTTGCAAGAGGAGATGAAAAGGTACCATGTCTTATTGCCAACCATAGAAGGTTTAGTGTAAAAAATGTAATATAAATAAAAATTCCAAAATTTAAAAATTATTCCTCCAATGCATGCAATGACTCTTTTTCTTTTTTTTTTTCTATTTAGGAATTTCAGTGTTACAGAACTTTCGCTTCATACAATAACACTGGAGTTGAAACAACTAAAATTATCAAATGAACAAATATTAGGAATAGTATGATTATTTCGGGGCTGAGCAGCAGGAGACCAACAAGCGGCTCTTTCCTAACACAGAAGTCAGGGATTGTGATACCTCCAGAAGTTCCTTTATTCCTTTATAATACAGGGTTGCTTTGGCTATCCTGTTTTGTTTTTGTTTTTTGTGTTTTTTTTTTTTGCTTTTCCATATGAAGTTGAGTATTTTTCTTTCAAGGTCTGTGAACAATTTTGTTGGTATTTTCATAGGCATTGCACTGAATCTGTAGAATGCCTTGGTGAGACTGACATTTTTACCATGTTAATTCTACCTACCCAAAAACATGGGAGATCATTCCATTTTTTGGTTTCTTCTTAAATTTATTGCTTCAAAGATTTAAAGTTCTTATCATGCAGGCCATAACTTGTTTGGTTAGAAAACTCCAAGATGTGTTATTTGTGGCTATTGTGAAAGGCGATGTTTCTCATATTTCTTTCTCAGCTCTTTATCATCTGTGTAAAGGAAGGCTACGGATTTTTTTTTTCAAGTTAATCTTGTATCCTGCTACATTAGAGAAGGTGTTTACAGGTTGTTGAGGTTCCTTGGTAGAAAAATGGGGGTCACTTATGTAAACTATCATATCATCAGCAAATAGTGAGAGTTTGACTTCTACTTTTCCTATTTGTATTTTTTTGATCTCATTTTGGTGTCTTTTTGCACTAGATTGAACCTCAGGAACTCTTTTGAATAGATATGGAGAGAGTGGACAACCTTGTCTTGTTTCTGATTTCAATGGAGTAGCTTTGAGTTTCTCTCCATTTAGTTTGAAGCTGACTATTGCTTGCTATATATTGTCTTCATTATGTTTAGGTATGTTCCTTGCATGCCAGTTTGAAGGGATGTTGTATTTTGTCAAAGAATTTTTCAGCTTTTAATGAGATGACCGTGTGGTGGGTTTTTGTTTGTTTGTTTGTATTTCATTGACAGATTTTCATATGTTGAACCATCCCTTAATCTCTTGTATGAAGCCTACTTGGTCATGGTGGATGTCTTTTTAATGTGTTCTTGGATTCGGTTTGCCAGAATTTTATTGAGTATTTTTCATTAATGTTCATGAGTGAGATTGATCAATAATTCTCTTTCTTAGTAATGTCTTTTTTGTGGTTTGTGTATCAAGGGTAATTGTAGCCTTATAAAAAGTTTGATATTGTTCTCTCTGTTTCTATTGTGTGAAACAATTCGAGGAGTACTGATATTATTTCTTCTTTGAAATCCTGTAGAATTCTGAGTCGAAACCATATGATCTTGGACTCTATTTGGATGGGAAACTTTTGGTGACCGTTTCTATTTCTTTAACAGTTATAGGTTTATTTAATTTGCTTATCTGGTATTGATTTAATTTTGGTAAGTGATATTTATCCAGAAAGTTGTCCATTTACTTTGTTTTCAAATTTTGTGGAGTACAGGTTTTTGAAGTATGAGTCTCTGTCTGATTTCCCTCTGTGTCTGCATAAAACTCAAGTCCAAATGGATCAAATACCGCAATATAAAACCAACTATATTGTACCTCACAATAGAGAAAGTGGGAAGTACACTTGAACATATTTGCACAGGAGACTGCTTCCTAATTATAACCCCAGAAGCACAGACACTGAGAGAAACAACTAATAAATTGGACTTCCTAAAACTGAGATTCTTCTGTAAAGCAAAGGACCTGGTCAACAAGATAAAATGACAGCCTACAGAATGGGAAAATAACTTCACCAACACTATATCAGACAGAGAGCTGATTTTCAAAAATATACAAAGAACTCAAGAAATTGGCCATCAAAAGAACAAATAATCAAATAAAAATGGAGCACAGACTTAAACAGAGAAATGCCAACAGGTGAATCTAAAATGACTGAAAAACACTTAAGGAAATGCCCAACATCAATAGCCATCAGAGAAATGCAAATCAAAACAATTCTGACATTCTATCTTACACTTGTAAGAATGGCCAAGATAAAAAAAAAAACACTCTGATGGCAACTTATGCTGGGGAGGATGTGGGTAAAGGAGACATTGTCCATTACTGATGGGAGTGGAAACTGGTACAGCTCCTTCAGAAATCAGTATGGCGATTTCTTAGAAAATTGGGAAACAACCTACCTCAAGACCCAGCAACACCACTTTTATGTATAAAGGGTGCTCAATCATACCACAAGTACATACGTTCAACTCTGTTCATAGCATCCTTATTCTTCATAGCTGGAACCTAGAAATAACCTGTATGCCCCTCAATCAAAGAATGTATAAATAAGATATGGCACATTTAATCAATGGAGTACTACACAGAAGAAAAAATTAATGAGATCTTGAAATTTACAGGCAAATGGATGGGACAAGAAAGCATCATATTGAGTAAGTTAACCCAGACCTAGAAATACAATTATCATATGTACTTACTCATAAGTGGCTTTTTGACATAAGTCAACAAAAAAACAGCCTACAATTCACAATCCTAGAGATCTTAGACAACAAAGGGGGCCCTAAGAGAGACATGCATGGATCTGATCTACACGGAAAGTAGAAAAAGACAAGGTCTCCTGAGTAAATTGACAGAATGGGGATCATGGGAGAGGGCAAAAGGTGACGGGGAAGGACTGGAGAAGAACGGAGAAAAATTATAGCTCAATTAAAAAAGACTTATAAAAACCCAAAAGAATACTTCTTAAAATTTTCACTTCAGTAATCAATTGGTTCATCGGTATTTTATATTTGAACTTTAACTTCCAAGTTTGATTATTTCTGTTACACTGTACATACTATGGAAATCATGCAGCAACATGAGTTAAAATCAATGACTCACAAACTTCCATGAATATTTAATCTTATGTTAAATTTTAAATATAAACTTATAAGATTTTGAAAGAGGCTGTATTATTGCCAGAGAGAAAGTTGTTTGATTAGAATGGAATGTCTTTTCAGAAGTTTGTTTCAATTAATGTTAGCAAAACTTAAACCTTTATATTCCACATAAATAAAACTAGAAATGACATACTGAGAATGAGAAACTTTAAGCAGTGGTTGGTTTTCTGTTTTAAGTAACATTTTATAATCAGAGAAATGCTAATTGAAATGAGGAACATATGGGTAAACAATTGAAATGCTAGTTGCAAATATTGGTCAGTTGAAGCTGTCATTTTTAGTAGCTAATAGAGTGTCCAGGCAATTTTAGATTTTGTCAATTGGTATTTGGTACAATCAACTTGTCATTTCAAAAGTGATGGTTGTAACAGCATGGAGTTTATGTTTCAATTATTTCAGAATCTCACTGACTGTAAAATCATTTCTACTGGCAATGGATAAGAATTTAGGGATATATGGTTCACTAAATCTTCACATATAATAATAAACTATCTGTAAGCAGATATACAGTATAAGGACAATGACCTCAGAATTGTATTACTAAATAGCTTTTACAACTTAAATTAACCCATAGCTCTTATCTATGTATAGCCATGTGACATGGCACATTTTCTCAGTAAGGCATTTTCATCTTGCTTTCTCTAAATGTGACATACAACTGCATTTCTGCTCTTCCTCTTCCTAGAATTCTTGTAGCCTATTTGCCCTACCTATATTTTCTGCCTGGCTACTGGCCAATCATCATTTCATTAAATCAATATGAGTCACACATCTTTATAGTATACAAGAGCATTATCACACAGCAAATGTCTCCTATAGTATCTAGGAATACTAAACAATCAGATTGTGTACCCACATATATGCTGGGAAAACACATATACACATATATTCTTTTAATGTTAGACTGAAATAAGTTAGGGTTTATAGATTTCAGTACTCAATGTGTGACAAGGGCACTGATACCTAAAAATCTGCACATCTATGAATATCATCTGGAGATCATGATGAGATTTGACTCATTAATGCCTCAAATCAAAGGAAGGAATAACCAATAAAGTAGTGCAAATGATTTAATGTATTCAAAACTTCTCAAGTGAGACTGTAGAAAAGATGCCTCAAGAAGTGGTTACTATAGTAATTGCAACCATGTGTGCTACTTTTTTAGATTAAAACTATTTATAGAAAAAAGGACACTATTAGATTAGAACAATTTATAGGTAAAATCATCTTCCTTAGGACAAACCAATATTTTTCCTATTTTTTTTAAATTTGTACTTTTAGCATCTTATATAATGTTATTTGATCATTTTCTTTCCCCTTCCCCAATTCTTTCTAAATAGCCCATCTTCTCTAGCCCCTCAGTGTCATTATCATTTTTATTTATTTTAAATCCCTCAAGGCGAATTTGCTCTTCTCACGTGTTCTTCAGTATGTGGTTCTTCAGTATATGACACTGGGGGTGGGCTCTGAGACACTGTACCTTCTTCAACCTTACTAGAGACCACATTCTTAAATAAAATTATTTTCCCTCTCCCAGAAGCTAACAATTGTAAATAACTCCACAGCTATTGGTCATATTGTATGTATAGTTCCTACCTTCATGATGGTTTTTGGTCTGATTTAGATTTGCATACGATTTGTGCATCCTGTACCATTACTGGGGCTAGAAACTATGATTAGTCAGGTCATAGGTCCTAGGGGAGAAAATGCTACTATTACACTGCTTAAAAAACAGTATTAAATGAATCCTGATGATTTCTTGATATATCCTTTCTTAATTAGGGTTTCTATTGCTGTGAAGAGGCATCATGAGTATGGTAATTCTTATAAAGGAAAATATTTAATTGAATCTTACAGGTTCAAAGGTTTATTCCATTATCATCATGACATAAGCATGGTGGCACATAGACATGATGTTGGAGAAGGAAAGATAATTTTACATCTGTATTGTAAGGCAATATGAAGAAAGCGAGAGCCACTGGACCTTTCTTGTACCTCTGAAATCTCAGAGCCCACCCCAAGTGTCATACTTCTTACAACATGGCCAAACTTACTCCAAGAAAGCCACAGCTTTTAAGAGGGACACTTCCTAAGAAGCAAGCATTCAGATATGAGCCATTGGGATCTCATCCAAACCACCACATATCAATAAACCAATTTAACTCTCAATACTAATCTGAGTAGATTCTCTTTGTAAGACGAGTGATTTCAATAGAAACTTCAAATGTCTAACATGCAAAAATGAGACACTGTATAATGCTCAACCTTAAATGGGACAACCATAAAATTCTCATTTCCCCCTAGGTTCAGAGATTACTGTAGAAAAGAGAGCATGGAAAGTGTGTAAGAGCCAGAAGTATTGTATGATTACAGGGAAATATTGGATCTTGACTCATCCTGGAATCTACACATTTGATCCCCCAGGATGTGATCTTTTTCAGCTATATTGCTAACCAGAAGTGCATCCTATATCTCAAAATAAAACCAACTAGATATACTAGTTCACCAATCTGCAATTGGGAATGCTGGTTACTTCTTCAGTGTTAGTTCCCTGTCAGGCGTGAATAGGTACTTCTCATCTTTTCAGGAAGAGTTGACTTGTCAGGGAACACAGATCTTATTTTCTAGTTTGTTGGATAAATCACTGATGACCAAAGAGAGCTGGCGAATTTGATACCATATGCTACTCAACAAATGCTCTCTATTTATGCCCTCTGAGTACAGACCAATATTCTTACTAAATACCCTCTACTAACAACTTCTGAGCACAGTTAACAAGTAATATTTCAGTATTAAATGCTTGTCTTTGTTTTATTAGTATTGAGTCATGAATTCTTATTGGTGACTCATAGATGGTGACTTTAAATAACAACCCTCATATGTTACCAAGTGTAAAATATGTATTTTTACAAGTGTAAACTTTCTACTTTAAAAAAGTAATTATGATTTATATATTTTATTTATATTATTACTTCTATTTCCTATTCATTTTCATTTGAGAACAGTTTAGGGGTGTAGTCTGTCAATTGTCAGTGAGTTTCCAGTCTCAAGCAGCACATCTTCTTTGTCAGGAAACATTTTCATATGAGTCACATTGAATGAATTGAAACCCCATTCACCAGAAGAAGTGTTTCTCTATGGCTTTTTCCATGATGAATACATTTCTCATATGTCCTGTATGCCTATTGAGTATATTCATGTTTATCTGTTTTATCTGTTCTTTTCTCCTTCTACTCATTTTACTATCTCATAATATTCATTTAATCTGTCCTCCTGTATTAATTACTGCATCTAATCAGTCTAAATTTCAACATTTATGCTTGCTTTAGTATTTAATCTATATAAATAATTTATTATATCATGAGCATTTAAAAATGTGAGAAGTTTATTCTCAAAACCTCCTAACTCTTCCCAGAATGGAAACAGTGTGTTGATCTTACCCATTTTCACATCTGATTACTACTAGATCCTATATTAAAATTTTTGACACTCATATTTTACTTAATTCAAAATATTTTAATATTTTATGAGAACTCTGTAAGATAAGCTATGACCACTGGTGCAATAGTGGTGCAGATATCTTGGTGGGGCTAACCAGTAGTCTTTCTGATTTTAATTAGGGCCCAGTCACTAAGAGGCAAGTAATGCTTGGTGTGTGAAACATGCATGAGACTCCCTATGGGACAACATGCAGCTATAAATTTTCTAAACTGATATGGCAGAGAACTGCTTTCTGTATGTTTACCTATGTACATTTACATTAGTTTAGTTCATGGTGCTCAGAGTGAAGCTTCATTTGATGCGGACAGATATAAACAAAAAGAACCAGGAAAGTCAAATTACAGAGAATAAGTTACCATCGAGTTCTCTCCCAAGTTGGGTATCTATTTCATACCACTTTCCCTCAATGTTCAAAGCATGTTGCTGAAGATGAAACAGAACAGTTTCAGAGGAGAGAATATAAGAGTCAGAGGACATGGAGGAGAGCTGGGAAACTGTGTCTTCTGGACAGAGAGAATTTGCACTAATAGATTCTTAATAGTTGTGGATGTCAACAAAAGGTCTGAACAAAATCAAGCTGTTCCATACAACAGTCTGGATAATGAAAGCTCACAAGGTGCCAGTTCTAGACATGAAGTTACAGGCAGCTCACAGATGCCCGAAGAACCTCATCTTTCCTTAAGGATAGTCTCTGCAGTAGTGTGCAAACGCCACAGTAAACAGTCCCGCACCCATATTCATATGTATATCTAAACAACATGGAGCATGGATGCTGAAGGATGAAGAAACAACAGGGAAGAACTGGAGGAGAGAATGAGCGTGGATTAATTGAAAGTAAAATGCATGCGTAGAAATAGAGAATAATAGCATAGTAATTATAAACACATTGCAGAAAATTTTTTTTTATTCTGTTGAAATGATAGGCATATAGGAGAATCAAGTCTCATGTCAAAATATGCCACTCTATACAGTTTAAAAAATATTTCTAACATATTCGTAATGATTGCAAGCATCACCGCAGTCCCTGGCACCCATCCTAGGGGTGTCAATGGAGCTTCAATGGAGCAGAATGTTCCATCTCAAGTTCCTTACACCAAGAGTTGCTTTGGGTTGGACTCTACCTCTGGACTCCATTTCTGAGCTTGCCAGGTGCTTGGACTCCAACTCCTAGCCTGCCAAGCGCTGATCCCAAGCTATTTAGGCTTGCACCAGAAAGAAGAACATGTGGTTTTGGGGTTTAAGTGGATCCCACTCTGTTTCTCTCTCTCCCTTGCCAAGCTCTGCTGGCCACCCGAGAGTGCGGCATTTATTAAACACGGGCATTGATATGTTTTAATCTGGTCTGATTGGATTTCTTTGAGCGGCCTCATCTTAAGATTTTTTTTAACAGAAATAGAATGAAAATTTACTGAAATATTTTCTTTTCACAAATGGGAATTTACAAAATAAATAGTAATATACAATATGATCTCATGCCCAGGAATTGCTGCCTCTTTGTGTTTTTCTGAAATACTGACTTGCTAGATGAATAACAATGCCAGAAAATTCTGTTTGCCAATACTACCTCAAAACAAAACTGGAGAGAATTATGCATTTTAAATATTAAATATCATAAAAGCAAATTAGAATGTTTATAAAATAATCAATTAGAAGTAAATAAATTTAAATGAAAATGATTGATTGCTAATTCTGTGATTTGACTTTAACAAAATTATATTTCCTGATTTTTGCCAAAATCATAATTACAAAAAACTGAGTTTTCATAACTAAGTAGTTATGAATTTAATTTTGATGCTAAGTTCCTTCATTCACCAATATATACATATTTATCTACACATTTCTCAGAAATATCTTATGTATTTATTTAAAAGGAACTAACTATAGGTCTATTATTAAAATTTTTTGGACAAAGATGTTTACTATATGATTCTTGGTAGCACTAATGAATATAAACTTTAAATGTCATAAAACTTTACTTGACTTTTGCCTATAGGATGGACATAGCATAGAGTACTCTTCAACTCTTATAAATGTTATCAAAGGAAGGATTAATAAGCTATTAAATTATCAAAAATATGCAATTATAAGATCTTCTTTTATTGAAAATAACATTATTAAAATAACGTATTATTTAAATATAATAAATAATATTATAATATATAATAATACATTATTAGAAACTATAAAGAGATGCAATGACAAAGACTGATAACAACAAATAGAAAATTAAAATCTCTTAACTTTCTATCCCATGTAATTTTCTGAATGAATTATCATTAAAAAGTACAGATATACCATATAGTGGATTGAATAAAGAAACAGTCCCTATAACTTATCTATTTGAACACTTCCTCCCAGAAAGTAGTGCTATTTGGAAAGGTTATAGAACACAGTGTTTATTAGTAATTTGTAAAACAAGTAGATCAGGCCTGGTACTGAAAATCTATCTAATCTCCATAGTGGTGAAGTTACAAATACTAAAGGACAATTTATAAGCTCTAGTTCACTAAACCAGTATAATCCCTAGTGAACATCCAAAGAATGTCCTTGTACCCAAAGATAATTTGGGGACCCTTATGAAGAAAACTTCTCTTAACAGATAGAGAACAGTTCAGAAAACCACAAACAAACAAAATATAGAATTATGAAGCTCAGAACCAAGGGATATATTTAAAAGACATCCCTGCTTCTAAAGCTCAGATTAAATTCAAGAAAAAGGAATGGGGGAAATTGTAAGAGCCAGAAGATCAGGGAGTGTGCTGTATGATTGTATCTTCTTATAATATCATAAATTATACCCATAAAGTCTCATCAACATGACTGCCAAAATGTGAGCTGAATATGGATGATACCTTTGAACATATAAAAGTGGATGGAGGAAGCTCATATGTAGGAAATGCAGGCCCATTTCTCATCATTGTCTGGGGGTCAGAGAATTTGAGAGACTAACAGGTTCAATTTGCACTTTCAACACAGGATGTGGTCGTCTGGCTCTTTTGAAGTTAAGTAAGCACTTTGCCATCATCACAGGTGGACAGAATATGCCAACGCACCTCTGCTCCTTCCCCTGTTACTATGAGGTCACCTGGGGAGGAAGTGTTTTCTGCCTGTATGACTACCTGCTGACCAAGTGTACATGACTTGAATCATCCTGCTACCTAGGCTACGAAATGCTGATAATGAGAAGTTTAGTGCTGTCATGTTAATGAAGCCTTTTTTCCCCTTATCCCCCAGTTTATGTTTTGAATAAGAGCTGTGGAAAATAAACACGGTGATTTCAGGATCTGAACAATCCTTGAACTCCCTCTCTATACTGTCTTGTGGTTTGTGTTTTTATTTTTTTTCATGCCTCTACCATGGCAAGAAGTGTTTTTTTGTTGAGGCCGGCCCTCCACACCCATGGGGCCTCAACAGTATACAAAGAACTACAGACAACTAAGGAGTTCTGAGAGTGGAAAACATCTTCCCCAGGGAAAAGCACACCAATTTGCTATCTAAAACCAAATGCTCAGGCCTGAAAACATATATAGAAATAATATTATATAGATTAAGCATGTTAATTTTGGAATGTACATGTGTATACCTAAAGGTGAATGCAATAAATAAATAAATAAATAAATAAATAAATAAATAAATATAAATATCAGCTAATGATAAGAATACCAAAAAATTGAAAGAGAAGAAGAAAGGGTGTATGGAAGGTTTTAAGAGTAGAATGAAAGAGATAAATGTTATAATTATATTCTCAAAAATAAAAACAAATTAGAAAAAATCACTAAAATGGAGCCTATCCTCCAAATTAAGTCTTCAGTTAAGATTTTTTATTTTCAGCCATTGAAATATTGAATGACTTTTGAAGATAATCATTATCTAATGCTTAAGTATAAATCACTACCTATTTCCTGTGTATATTCAGGGAAGACACCACAAGAAAAGAGTGTCTCCTTTAGATCTTTCCACATATTAAATTCTAGCACAATGTTTTCAATTTTTTTGTTGTTGTGACCCTTTTTATATGGTTATTCATGTTGTGGTGACCCAAAACAATACATTTATTTTCATTGCTTAATCATATCAGTAATTTTTCTACTGTAATGAATTGTAATGCAAATATTTTTGGAGACAAAGTTATGACAAGAGACCATGAACCACAGGTTGATAACCACTGTTCTAGAAAGATCACTGGCATCATGTGGGAGGACAAGTGAGGGCAGAGGGCAGAAAAGAAAAGGAAAATATGATACAACTATAGTTTTCAATTTTTTGAAAAAATTGATTGAAAACCATATAAGGACTTAATAAGAATATATATGTGTGTATATAATATAGATGATAGATAGATAGATAGATAGATAGATAGATAGATGATAGATAGATGATAGTCAGATAGATGATAGATAGATGATAGTCAGATAGATGATAGATAGATAGATAGATAGATAGATAGATAGATAGATAGA